>QFFA01002764.1:0-18141 GCA_003316565.1 Russula foetens | reverse complement strand
AGTCATACAGTCACAACAGCAAGGTACCGTATCGAAGACCCAATGCGTTGATGACTAGATTCTGGCATTGTGTCATGGGAGTGGCAGCTATGCTTTGTATATGGTGATCCACCGCTTTCGAGAACAATCTGTGCTACCCAAACCTCCCACTGGAACAATTCCTTTTCTCATTCACTGCTGCTTCTAGCAGCTCTAAGACCCTGTATCAATTCGAGTGAGTAGGCAGGCGATTCACTGAGATGTAAGCAAAAGAAGTTATTTGTCGCATCCCCTCCGCAGCGATCGGGCAAGTTGCCACATTCCTAACCCAAGCCTGACGAAGCCGACGGTCAACCGTTGAACCATCATTCCCATCAGCATTGGAATCTGACACCTCGGTAGTGATTCAAGTTTCGGAACACATTCCTATAACAATGGTGGTCACGAATCACAAATCTACCCCCGGCGTCGTTTCGGATGGAATAATGGATGTCCTGTGTTGCGTTTAGATTGCAACCGATGCCCATGAATAATAGCCGTGCGTGCCGGGTGCGCTGCTCCGGGATCAACTCACACCCGACCCGAGGGCTGACTACGATGCTGCAGTTGAGAGCAAAGAGACATGGGGAATCCTGCGAATAGAACTAGCCCCCTAGATCTGTATTATTTCTATTCACTGTACCAAATCTTCAAGCCTCTACTACTGTCTCCATTTGAAGGCATCACCGGATCACCCATCGAAGTGAGGCGCTGGCGGGAGTACATTACTATATAATGACATACCGACAACTTTCGAGGCGCGGGGTTTGAACTCAAAGTGGGAAACTATGCAGTTCCACCAAGCCAGCGGAAGATGCCGTAGTTTACCAACCGACCAACCGACAGACATTGATCACATCCCTGTTGTATCTCCTGGCCGCTTTTCGCGACGAAAATGGTCAATATTCCTAAGTGCGTTCATCTAGGAGGCACCGCTTTCTTGTTGGTTGTTGGATAGTTGAAACTAACCGAATGGCATCGTAGGACACGCCGGACATGTGAGCTCGTCTAAAATTCGCAACAGGGAATAGCTTAATTACGGTGCCTCTGATAGTCTGCGCACACAAAGACTGCAGAAAGCACACGTATGTCCTGCTTTCTGTGGTCTGTTCAGTTTAGTCATGTGCTTTCATTGGCAGCCCTCACAAAGTGACACAGTACAAGAAGGGTAAAGACTCCCTTGCCGCACAAGGGAAGCGTCGTTACGATCGCAAGCAGTCGGGCTATGGAGGGCAGACCAAACCCGTTTTTCATAAGAAGGTGTGTCATGTCGCTTCTGAGTGTTGACGGTGAATGCGTTAAGCATGTTCGAATGAGTAGGCCAAGACAACCAAGAAGGTTGTCCTACGTTTGGAATGCACTGTGTGTAAATATAAGATGCAGTTAGCCCTCAAACGCTGCAAACAGTGCGTCTAGGATTTCGTCTCCTCTTGTGATGCGCCAACTAAATCTATGCTATAGCTTTGAGCTCGGGGGAGAAAAGAAAACGAAGGGAGCAGCTCTCACTTTCGTAAGTGCTATAAACGCTTCTTGCGATGAACGTGCTGAACACAATTCGGATCATAATAGTAACCGGTTGCCTCGCCCCGTTGTCTTTGACATTGGCTTCATAGCTTTGACCGTGTATACAATCCGTAATGATATGCAATACACCTTATGCACAGGCGAGAGCCAGTGCTGTGTGCCTTTCCATCCTACTCTGCGAAGGCTTTATCGTTTGGATGATCGTCACCTCACCTGGATTAGTCAAGCGCCACAGATAGCTACTGAATGCCAGGATCAATTTGTCTTGCTTGCCACGACTGAAATCCGAGATCGCAACCGTACAATCTCGCACCCGGCTATTCGGTTTCGGTTACGACGAATGGTGGATACCGGAATGCATGCTGAGATATGAGGGTAGGGATTAGTACGATGCCGGAGTGGAAGTCCAGTCTAGGAACATAGCAAGGTTTGACGTGGAGAAGGCACTCTCATGTGAGATGGAGGCAGTGCATATCGCCGAACAGTACGCACTTACATATGCCAGATCGTACCGGCAACCGTGCGCCGGTAATCGTGCAAAGAGTCAACAGGAGCTCAATTGAATGATGGATGGTAATTGTTCGGAGTGTGGTAAGCGTAACAGAGCATTATTGATGGTACAACCAATGATATCGTATCGTATACGCTTTGGAAGATTTGGACAGAAGGTGACCAAACTGGATACCGCGACGCGGATGGGGACCATAAAAATATCTCTCAGGAACAGAGAGGATACCAAAGTGAGGGAAAAGGTTGAGCTAGTGGGGTTGAATGGCAGATCGATACGAGCGAGAGCCAGAAGGAGAAGCGAGGTGTACGGATCAGGTTAGGGAAGAAAGTGGATGAGTGAGATGTAACCGAGTGGCGTAATCGGCGACACTCACGGGAAGGCAGGACAACGGACTATCCGGGGTCTTTGTCAACTTCAATTCACAATAAATATCTATGTCCCTTTCCCTGTCGTTCCACTCTCTTCCCCGGGTTTTCTCGTCCTCTTTTCCCGTTCTCTCTCCATACTTATTTCCTTTCCATCGTACGACCCACCAATTTTATTTTTTTCTTACTTTTGATTCATAAGAGAAACATTGTCTCTTAGCAACGGTCAGTCTCTTACCCCAACCACGGCCTCCCTGCATATTGCGACCCGTATCGAATCAGCCTTTCTCATACTCTCCTAGCTCCCCAATAGCTGCTAATTCCTGAGTCTCTCTCTTTGGCGCGTACGCTCACCGTTTGCCCGCAATGAGGGCCTTAATCCGCCCAATTTCGATCCATGCCGCGTCTTCGCCCATAGAAACTATCGTGTTCTTTTTCGTTCTCGCCACACTCTCGTACTTCCATGTCCTCTCCGCCATCAAGCATTCCTCTTTCTTCGCCCCGTCTACCCTCCCACACTTGCGCCCATCACATGCGCTCTTGCGTAGCAACGAGTGGGTGGCCGTTCCGGAGACGGAGTACGAGGCTCTCGTCCGTCAGCCCAATCGCGTCTCTGTCATCGACCTTCAGCAACTATCCATGTCCTTTGATAGTAGGACAGCAAAGAAGGTGCGTGCAAACATCTCTCCTAGCTTTCATACGTATTGACTCGTTCACACGCAGATTGCCGAGAGTCCGAGGCTGTCATCGCAAGTTGCCAGCTCCTTGGAAAATATAACCCACTTCCTCACGCACCGTTTCCCTACGTCCTCTGGCAAATCCTTTACAAATATTTGCCACTCTGTTCGGAACAACCAAGATGAAGAAACTTGTTTCACCTCTACCTTTTCAGAGATCCCGAAATCCGAAACACTCACACTCGCATTTGCTGCGGGCGGTCGTGAGGACTTCATCAATGCTCTCACAAAGCAAGGCACTTTCCTTTCGGATGCTTTTGGGTCCATCAAATACATTGTCGAGAACCCCGAACAAGAAGCAATTGCAGAGATGAAGAGTGGCAAATGGGTTGTGTACGCTGCACGCACCCTAATGGTTCGATTCTGGGACCTCACCAAGGTCAGTGTAATTCTCCCTGGTCTCCTGTAGATACGGCCTTACCATATTCCTTACCTTAGAAAGCAGACAATCTGGATATTTTACTCGTCCTTGCCGGATACGTATTGATGCACACGACATTCATCCGCCTGTTTCTTGCGTCTCGCAGCTTGGGCTCCAACTTCTGGTTAACCACGGCCATCCTCTCATCGTCAACTCTTTCCTTCATGGTCGCCTTACCCATTGCTGGCTATCTTCGCATCCCCCTCGATCCTGTGAGCCTAATCGAAGCTCTTCCTTTCCTGGTCTGTACAGTCGGATTCGAGAAGCCCCTTCGCCTCGCTCGCGCGGTATTCGGTCATCCCCATCTCATACAGCCCGCCATCCATGAAGGCCGTCTGCGTGGTCAGATGAAACCAGCCCCAGACCTTATCGTCGAGGCGCTTGATAAAGTCGCCAATATTATTGTTCGGGACTACGCTCTGGAGATTGCCGTACTTCTCATCGGTGCATACAGCAAAGTCGGCGGGCTAAAGGAATTCTGTGCTCTCGCAGCCTTACTCTTAACAGTTGATTGTGCGGCAACTGCGACCTTCTACGTCGCTATTTTAAGTGTTATGATTGAGGTACGTTCCAGTCCTTCGACATCACGTGCAACGTGGTTTTCGGGGGGTTTGGCCGTTGCCTTAGCCTGTCTCGTGATTACTCACTATGTCTTATTGTTAACAGGTGCGCCGCATCAAGATGTTCCGTGTCTTGTCATCGCGGAGGTCATCCATGTCGAATGGCAAGCCCCCCGTGATCGTGAATGGCCAACTTCAGATGCCAAAACTTAGCCTGCGGCAGCGAACCTCGGCTGCATTGTTGGGCGTAAAAGGCTCACTGCTTAGGTCTCAGTCTAAGGAGAAAGTTGGGAAGGAGGAGAATCCCGTTGCTCGCTTAAAGTTATTACTGGTACGGTTCCCTGCAAATTCCCTTCGTCAGCATTCCGAATTAACGCTGCCGTCTAGATTGTTTCGTTCCTCTCGCTTCATCTATTGAATCTGTGCGCTACGTTCACCCCTGGAGCGGCCGTAACCCGCCTTCAGCAAGCACAACACCCTGGTTATACTATGGATGCCCTACCTGATTTCCGCACCGTTGATATTACAAGCCCCTCGATCCAGCGATCCCTCTCTAGTCTCGCAGCCCTTCACAACGGACCTGAGTTGTCTGTGCGTATCTCAGCGCCAGTTCATGTGCGCATGGTGCCTGTCATCTCGCCACTCCTTCATAAAGAGTCGAGGGCCAAGGGACGCGATACTGATGATCTGATTGATAATTTCATGTCTTCATGGACTCGTCTTGTCGGTGATCCTATCTTATCCAAATGGATCGTGCTACTCCTTGGTGTCAGTGTCGCGCTTAACGGCTACCTTCTCAAAGGTATTTCCACCGGAACCGGCTCTACTCGTAGCGTCCAACAGGCTCAGGTCGTCCGGTTCAATGCCGTCGACCAAGCCCAAGAGAAGCAAACGATAGCCCCATACTCTCATCCCGCTCCTATTCCAGCCCTCCCAGAATCTCGCACAGAGAGAGTGGCAGTCTATTCTGCTGCGCCTGCAGTCGTCCGACCTATCCCCGTGCCAGCCGTTCCTCGTCCGCCTTCCGTAAATGGAATCTCGTCACTCTTGAATTCGGTTGATGAGAAACTCAAAGCGCAGCGATCTACATTCACAACAGGCGACGAGTCCGATTCACAAGACGAGGAGCCTAGTACAAAGGAGACATCAACACCCATACGTTCGTTGGAAGAGTGTATCAACATATTCGAGAATGGTCCTCGTCCGGTCTCCGTGTCACTCTCGTTACTCAATGACGAAGAGGTCATCCTCTTGGCCCAGAATGGTAAAATACAACCGTATGCCTTGGAGAAGGTTCTAGGCGACTTGGAACGGGCAGTTTTAGTTCGAAGGGCATTAATCTGTACGTACACCCACCAGTTGGTATCAGCATCGTAACTTAATTGAGGTTGCAGCACGGTCGTCGAAAACGAAGACCCTGGAGAATTCTGACGTACCCATGTCAAACTACGATTATTCCCGGGTTATGGGTGCATGCTGTGAGAACGTTGTCGGTTACATCCCCCTTCCCCTCGGCATAGCAGGTCCTCTCAAGATTGATGGCGAAATGTTCCCAATCCCGATGGCCACAGCAGAAGGCACCCTCGTGGCTTCGACCTCCCGCGGTTGCAAAGCACTCAATGCTGGAGGCGGCGTTGCTACTGTCGTCATCTACGATGGCATGACACGTGGACCTGCTATCGATTTCCCATCCGTTGCTCTTGCGGCAGCTGCCAAGGCGTGGATTGACTCGGCAGAAGGCACTGCGATACTGAAGGAAGCGTTCGAGAGCACGTCGCGTTTCGCGAAGCTACAGAAGCTCAAGACTGCCATGGCCGGTCGGACGCTATTCGTACGATTCGCAACGAGCACTGGCGACGCAATGGGCATGAACATGATTTCGAAAGGTACTGAGAAAGCGCTAGACGTCATGAGCAAGTACTTCCCGGAGATGATTGTCCTCGCCCTCTCTGGTAATTATTGCACGGATAAGAAGCCCGCCGCCATAAACTGGATCGAGGGTCGTGGCAAGAGTGTAGTTGCGGAGGCAATTATACCTGGTCATATTGTCAAGTCAGTGTTGAAGACCACGCCAGAAGCGCTTTGCAACCTCAACACGAAGAAAAACCTGGTTGGTAGTGCGATGGCAGGCTCCATTGGTGGCTTCAATGCTCATGCTGCGAACATCTTAACTGCGATATTCCTTGCCACCGGACAAGACCCGGCACAGAATGTGGAATCGTCCAACTGCATGACCTTGATGGAGTTGTGAGCCGCCTTTCTGTCATGTCCGTCAGGGAATGTGTGTTGACTTGAATATACTAGAACGAATGAGGGTCGAGACGTTCTTCTCACCATCACAATGCCTTGCATAGAAGTTGGCACCGTCGGCGGTGGTACCGTCCTTGCCCCTCAGCAATCCGTATTGGAAATGTTAGGTATAAAAGGCGCGCATCCGACAGAGCCTGGTCAGAATGCACAACAGCTCGCTCGCATTATTGCTGCTGCCGTCATGGCAGGCGAGCTCTCCCTCCTCAGTGCCCTCGCCGCAGGCCACCTCGTCCGCGCGCACCTTGTCCACAATCGCTCCCAAGTTCCTACGCCGGCCTCATCGCGGCCGATCACACCAGGGCCTGAAACACCGCCAAATGTGCTCTGGGTACCAGGGACCCCCAACCCAAAGTCCATGACGAAGGCGACGGTAGGGCCATTGACCACATCATCGTCCACGATGTCGCTGGCTGGTTACAGTATAGATCCGAAACCCTGAGATGAGTTACAGCCGTTCAGCATTGGTTATTCATCTCTCCGGTCGACTATTGCATCTTTCTACTACATTATTCATCCCATATCTAGTCCCCATGCAATTAATTCGCTTGAGGTTGTAGTTTACCCCCACACATCTCGTGCATTGCTTTTTTTATAACAGATAGCGAACATTGCCCTCAGCACGTACAATTGACTGAGAAGTGCATTTATACAAAGATTGTCATTACATACCAAAAATAGACGCGAACCAGTTGCGGTCACGAAATGGCCTAGTGATCTTACCTCTATTCAAATCCCGCTGCCCGCCTAGCTCAATCGGATAGAGCGTCAGACTCTTACTGCGGGTGCACAGTTACTTCACTGCAATCTGAAGGCTGCGAGTTCGACCCTCGCGGTGGGCTACTCCTTGACTTTTTGCCGTCTCTATGCACTCAGGCTGGCTGGCATATATTTCTCTCCAACCTGTTTCAGGGAGCGGCTTCCATGCAACACGGAACGGAAGCCCTGCCCCAAGGTCAACTTGACCCGTTTGTATATCATTCATCGAGCAGAGTAGCATCCGTAGCGAAATCCTCGATCCCTTTTTTTACTGCCCTCGATACTGAGGCGAACCCAAATCCAAGGCTGATACCACCATCCATCGACCTCGCTTCGAACCGCCCATTCGCTTTCTTGTGCTCTGCCACCAGCTTGCACAACGCAGCGAGTGTCGTCCATGGTGGTTCATAACCTAGACCACCTTTCTCCGGAGACATTCGAGCACGCGAATCGTCCCAAATGAGGTGTACCATGGTAAGGAAGAATAACGAGGGCTGGAGATTGACGAGATCCCCGTTGGGCGCTGGAATAAACTGTCCGAAGCGACGAACGAAAGGACTCGATGACGACGAGGCGAAAGAGCGTAAGAGGTATAACCACTCAAGTACGTGGGCGAGCGTGAGCATGGCCGTGACGGACAGCCGAGGGAATACGGTTCGCCCATCGGTGAGGGTTGTGAGCACGGTGTAGACGTCTCCATAAGTGACGGGTGGGCCGGCATCCACAATGCTGAACGTCTGCCCGCCGATATCGGGATTGGGGGATCCACGCGCCACCTCGATCAGACGTTGTTCGTAGCAAAAATGAGCAAGCGTCGCGTTCTCCACATAAATGAAATTCTGGAGGATGTCCTGAGCCCACGAGGGATTGACCCGCCGAGCGAGGTACGCGCCGCACAGGATGTCTCCGCCCGTGCCATAGATCCCATTGCCGGGTCGGAGACACCCCGTACGAAGAAGTCGTCGTCGTTGTCGTCGATCACCCTTCGAGTCACCGTCACCCCTTCCCGCGAATGGTGCCGCCAGCGGGGTCTTGTCGGCCTGCCGGACGAGCCTCTCGGCCTTCATCTTGGACGCGGCGTAGTTCGAGAACATGTCTTCGTGGCGTCGCGGCAGGCGAGCGTCGTCGTCATCGATCGTCTGCACCCAAAATTCCGGTCGCTTCTCCCACGGCCAAAGCCACAGTCGCGTGCGGCGTACGGACACGGAGCCGCTCGAGGTGTAGACGAGGACGCTCACGCCGACGGCGCGCGCGGCATCCAAAACGTTCTGCGTCCCTTCGACGTTCACCTTGTCGGACAGGTGCAGCAGTCTGGGGTCGCGCTCGTAGAAGCGGATATTCGCCGCGGTGTGGAAGACGGTGATGTCGGAGGAGAGCGCGGACGCGGTGGGGTCCCATCTGTCATCCTCGCGGGGGTTGTTGATTGGACCTGAATCTCGATCATGATCAGGATCGGGGTGATTCGGTGCTGTACTGGCAAGCGGCCAGGGCGCACTGAAGGCTCGCTGAACCTGGTCTCGGTTGGATATATCAACGAGATGAAAGGCGACGTCCTGGGCCAAGCCGGTGGTCAAGTCGGTGCGCGTGGGGGCGCGTATATCCAGCACTCGAATCTGCTTCGGGTGTTCTCCGCGTTCCAGTAGATGGCGGACGATCCAGCCACCAAGAAAGCCTGCCTGTGATAAGTTTTGCAAAGAAGAAAAGGGGGAGTGAGGTGGCAGGCAGGTCAGTGGCACCGACTTTTCCTGAAAAGATATGCTGGCTGAACATACCCCGCCAACGACGATATATCTTCTTCCCGTTCTTGGTGGAAGGAACGATTTTGCGTCCACTGTCGTTCTCGCCGATATTGCGGCTGCTTCCAAGGCATCTCTTGCGCTGAGCCTCTTGGGAGAAAAGGCTGAGGCCACCTCATGAGGCAGCTGCATGAGTTTTGCATCGTTCAAACGAACGTACAGGTACAAGATAAACACAGAAAAGAGACAGAGGAGGGGAATGCTGTGGCTCATTCGTATGTGTGTAGTTCACTGTAGAGGACACCTGGCATACTTATCTTCGCTCACTCGGGGCCAGTGTCGTACGACGACCTGGAATTCTGACTTTGCCATACCGTAAAGGTCGACCGAGGGGCGCTCATGCCAGTCGCCAAGCAAATCCACATATATTGCCACGCCCAACGGCCGCAAAGCACATGTACAGATGGGATCTACAGATTGAGCATGTAAAAAAACAGCCACGCCCTTAGGCGGGAGGAGGAGGAGGCGGGGCTGGTTCACTGGGAGGCGGAGCAGGAGCCGCCGCACCAGCACCCGCAGCGGTGGCGTCAGGCGCTGTGTACCCCTGAGATGCATAATACTGCTTGTACTGTGCCATCTGGCTTGCCTGCCATTCTTTGAACTCTGGCGAATTCACGTCGTATCCATATGCAGCCCTATGAAACATGGTGTAGGGGTGACCCGGGTCTCGCAAGGAACAAAAACGTACCAATACGCCGTGTAGGCATCCATATCAGTCGGCGCCGGTGCTGCGGATGCGGTGCTTGCACCGCCTGCGCCTGTCATAGATCCATCCGAAGGCGGCGGCGGCGGTTGTTCACCGGGTGGTGGTGGTGGTGGTGCCGCTGATGGAGGTGGAGGCGCGTAACCCTGGGTGAGTAATATCGTTAGAAGATAATAAGAAAGGATCAAAAGGAGGCACATCGGATACATTGTGTACGTACAGCCATCATACCATAAGAGGCATACTGCATCTGAGCTTGGTGAAGTTCCATCTGTTGCTGGTGCAACATGGCCTTGACCTTTGCGTATTCCCCTCGGACGACCTCAAGTAGGTCATCGGTCAACGCCTTTGCGCGTGCGACCTGACCCTCTTCGGGCCCACTTAAGAAGCCGTCAGACGGTTTATAAAAAGACGTTGAGATAAAACTGACGTTATGTGAATGTGCATGGGCTCTTCCGACTCCTTCCCCGTCTCCTGATCCACAAAACCTGATCCTTGACCTTTGATTTGCACTCGAGTTCCTGTTTCTTGCTGGATGTACTTGACGAACATGCCCTGCGGATCCCTCGTGAGAAGAATCCCATCTCAAAGCACCGGAGACTTACAGTAGGGCCGACAACTTTTGCTCGCACGTTGAAATTACGAATGGACTCCAACCCGATGAAAATTTTCTCCTCCGGCCACTTACGCTGAGAGGACGTGAGCGCGCACAGTTCGTCCCCATCGTGCAGAACGAAAACGCACCTTTTCACGCTTTCCCTTATCTTCTACAAGAGAGCCCATGTCGACTGCGATGAGTTCATTGACTTTGTCAATGGCACACTGCAATACTTCTTTCGTGTTTGCAGATATGTGTAGGTACAACGGAGGGTCCCTCTCTGTAGCCTTCGCACGATCCGGGTACCATACTCCTTTTGTGCTGACAGAGGCCCCGGTTTCTTCGTGTATCTAGAAGGGAAATGGATACGAACGTTTGTGAGATATGTCCGTCGTAAAAAGGAGGGTGTGACGCACCTGCTGTTGCGTGGAACCCCTGGTTAACATATACCGATTTCTCACATCGTTGATGTCAATGTCTTGAGTAAACTCTCCATCATGTATGTCCTTGGGACCGAGCAACCCGTTGCCGCCTCCAGCCCCAGCGCCGCTATATTGAGCAGCGATTTTGGCTGCAATGGCTGCTGCTGCGGCAGCCGCGGTCGAGGCGTTCTTGCCTTCGTCCGATTTTGCAACCTTTGCGGGGGATTCAGGGTCATCTTTGAACTCCTCCGGTGCGGCCTGGTCCCATTTTCGTTTTGAGGACATTGCGACAGATGAGGTATACGACGAGTAGAGCACGGTTGGTGGTACGAAACTGAACAAAATGTATTATGTAATCCAATGTCCCGTGACTGGTGCTACAGGATGGAGGGCTCTAGAGGCACACAAAGACGTAATATCATCATACAACCTCTACAAAGTTGGCAGGAAATGAGCCTTCCCGCCCGTCAAGTTTGCCCTTCCACCTAGGTAGAACAAAGTCAGTAATTCAGACAGACAACGCTGATTGACTCACCACGTATCTGTCGAATCACTCTTCTCCGTGATAGTGATAACCTGGCCCTTCGAAAAGGACAGATCTCCGGGCTCAACCGCACGAAAATCGTATAACGCAATTGCACGTCCCACACCCTCCCCTTGTGCAAGTGGTCTACTAAGCGCACGATCGCGCTCAGCTTCACGGTACCGTGCAACCGCGGCATCCACAGCTCGAACTCCCGGTCCGAACGGATCATCATCGTCCTCAATAGTCGGTGCGAATGGCGTCGTAATGTCATAACCATCACTTTCACGTTCTGCTGGCGAGTAGAACGGATTTACGGCACTCGCGGTGCTGCTCGACGTTCGGGAATGTGCGGATTGCAGCCGCGTGGCGGAACTAGATCCAATCGAAGAGTCGAACGACTGACCGGGTATGTGTCGCGCACGCGGACTTGAACCAGGTGTAAAGTCACTTTCGAAGCGGGTTTCGAAAGGAGGAGGATCATCGATTCGGGGAGGATGATCATAGTCCCAGGTTGAACCGGAAATGGCCCCCTCTTCGGGGGGTCCCAAGTGACTGCCCGAATTCGAGCGTACACCCCACGAATCTGGAGGAAAGGCGGGGGCGGCGGATGGTTTACGCTGCTGCTTACGCAATGATGACGGAACTTGGGCGTTGGAACTTGCTATGCCACCAAATGCATACGACGAGCCAAGTGAGGACCGGTCGTCTGCCACCCACGCACGTCCGCCAGGTGGGCTGGTACAGGACTCAAGCGTGCGGATAAGAGTTTGTGCCCATTCTGGCGGTGTGACGCCGCCACTGAGGATTTGCTTAGCACTGACGTTGGCACGATATGCCTGCGAATTCGCGTCTTGTCGCTCAACAATCACGGAGCCCTCGACTGAAACGCCACCAAAGAGGCCGCGCGTTTTCGAATAACTGTACCTGGAAGGGCGTCAGACAAACGCCAATAACGAGTACAACAAGTGGACGCACATTGCAGCGAGTTTGCCCTGTGTGTTGAGAGCGGTTGCGGCTTCCCCATTACGACCCAGTGGGCCAACAGCCAGGCTCATGTTGCCGCCAAGAGTCAGTGAGCCCGCAGCCATGAACGACCTCTGTCAAGACGTGAGATAAAAGGGGTAAACTGTCGGTTCTATGCATAATCGGTAGGGTACGCACAACAGCCTGTAAGAAGGAAAGGGTGTTCCGAACACGAGCCACGGCGTCGCATTAGTCAGCACTGCGCAGTAGGGTTAAGGGGAGGGGAGAGGGGAGAATGACTGACTGAGCGGGAATTGAGCACGATGAGGAAGTCTGTCATTTCCGCACCAGCCTGGCCACCTACACCGACACCCGCAAGGCCGATGGCACTTGGCGCGGACCATGCTTGAAAGCGAAGGATCATTGTCACTCAGGAAGATCGACAAACGCCGAGAGGTGCTCACATCCATTGTCCAAACGCGCAATCACAATTCCGGCTCCACCGCGCGCGGAGAAAAGGAAGCCTGCCTTGATGATGGTGAAGATAGCAAAACCACTCGCCCGCTCGAGGATAGAGCGAGGAATGACCTAGTTGGAGAACTATCGGTTGATCAAGCAGTAATCGTAGAGTGATGAAATACGAACGCCATCAAGGCCGTTATTGTCGCTGTCGACAAAACTCTTGACTTGGAAGGTATTATTATGAGTTTAAGCATGAACAAGATGACGCACAAATTTTGGCCGCTTTCGCGCACTCTTTGGGAAGAGCCTGGGGGAGAGGATTCACAAGCTTTGGCATTGGAAGGGAGAGGGAGAGATTAAGTGACTGCGCCTGCGTAACGGATCACGGACCGTCGGATAGTCCGAAGAGCCGGCATCGTCCGAGACGTACTGTACACGCGCCCAAGGAGCCTCTTAATACTTTTCTTAAACTGCCAACACCTTATCACTCCTTCCCTCTCGTTTTACCGGGTGGGGGACATTTCAGAGTGGCATAGAGCATATTCTTCGCTTTCGCTAGCAGCACTACTGTGCCATTTGGCATGATGACGGTCTTCTAGATAGTGGTGTAAGAAACATCTCATGGTAACGACGTTGGCCATCTTTGTTTTCTCCTAAGAATGGCAAAAAAGCGAGAAGCAGAAACTGGATGCATGATAACTGGTACTACACAAACAGTGTTACGACGCTTTATGCTCCCCTGGCAGCAGCTGCTTTGGCCTCTTCCGCAGCAGCCACCGCAGGATTGACCTTCTTGCCGTCCTTCCACCGAATGCGGGGCGGGGGTGCGCGGTTGCGGCGACCTTCACGCGAGCGGACACGAACGACTGCAAGGACATGAAGACCAAAACGACGCAAGTAGAACAGAAATGCGCACCGTGTGAGTGGATGGCACACGATACGCAGTACGCGATCTTAATGTAGAGTTTTGGAATAACGTATTCTACAGAAACCGTGATTCCAGTTGAAGTTGAGACTGTGGACAGACAGAAGAAAAAAAAGATGGCAATGGGAACGCACCATTGTAGACGGATGCCTCGCTGATATCCCGCACTGCAGCGCTCTCAACCATGTTCCTTACGGTGAAACGTTTGATTGCTTTGTCCTTGGGGACTGCACGCGAGCAGTTCGAGCAGCGGAGGAAGGTGACATGTCCACGACCCTTCTTGTTGCGGCCACCATTTCTTCTTTTCTTTGTCTGTAGAAAGAAGCATACATTAGCTTCAGCACCGTGCCATGAGCGTGCGAGTGAGTCGAAGGGAAGAGCAAGCAATGCATCCGAGAGTAGCATGGGCCATCCATCCCGTCCCACGCCTAACCGCGAGGTTGAAAGGATATGAAACTGTACATGGACATGCATAGACCCAACTCACGATAAAAAGCACTCACCATGTTGGATGTTGAAGCTTTGATGCCTGGTACTCCGCTGTATACCTTACAGTACGTCCGTCCCACAAACAGGGTTCATTCGGCAACCTCCATCAATTTCCCACGATGGCCATGGCAATCTTTTGTTCCCCTCGCTTGTCTTTGTGTCGCGTTGTCCTGGGCCGTGACCCGACACGTTTTCTTGTATTCGACCGCTATAAAATCGGGCACATGTTCCCCCTCCCAATGTCCACCTTTTTGTCATTTTACGATCCCCCCCTCGAGCCTGGAGCTCTAATACCTGTAAACGGCCTGGTTGTCGATAATTTCTGGACATCTCATCGATCTCTCTCATGGCACCCTTCTTCACCTTCGCACTCCTCGCCATTCTCACCGCTTCATTGGCTTCTGCAGGTCCTATAGCCATTGATAATTCCACCCTTCTCTTCAACGGTCAAGAGTCGCTGGTTCTTAACTGCCAATTTCAAACCCTTCAGACGACAGACCCTTGCAACTGTACGTATTGTCCTCGCGCGATGTCTCCGCCTTCGTCTACAATACTCATTATGGTACACGACAGCCGGCGAAATTGCATGCATACAGGGCGAGACTGCAACCTGTGTTAATGGCACATGGCAGACGGTGCCATGTCCGTCAAATAAGGCGTGCTTTGCCCTGCCCTCTGTCCGATCAACCGGCGCCGTACGTACACATCCACACTCCACTGCCTCGTAGTCCTCTGAACCTCGAATGGATAGTTCGTCGCGTGTACAAGCCCTAACAACGCTGCCGCGATCATCAATGCCACCGGAATTCCAGCTGACCTCGGGAATAACTGCTCCGCTCTCGCTGGCGCCGCATTCCCCTTCCCCACGCTCAACAACACTACTCCTGGAGATAGCGGGCAAAACACCACACAAGGGGGTGGCGTTGGTGGCAACCCAGATTCTGGAAGCTCTTCATCGTCCTTCACGACCACTCAACCTGCAGTGACCCTTCCACCAACTACAACGACCCTCTCTCCCGAACAAGCGTCACCGCTGATCTCGTTACTCTCACTGAATTCTCCGTCCTCACTCCCCACCTCTAGCCCCAGCGGCGTTCAAAATTTGGGCGGAAATACAGGCGATGCACCTCCCATAATCACGCTCACTTCCGCGCCTGTCTCGCCTTCTACTCCAACTCCGACACCCATACTGCTCTCGGCCGCGGGCTCGCCCAGTGGTGGATATTCGTACTGAACATGTTGTAGATTACGAATCAAAATCAAGCGTACTATATACAGTCGGCTTTAATGGGTTGTATCTTTTGCGATGAACAGCTGTATCTTTCTGGCACTCTCCATGTTGTAATTTGTAGCAGCGATGTAAAAATGTTGGAAATATCACGACCTGCATGCCCTTTGAGGCTCGATGGCATTGAATAAGACAAGACAATATTGAGGCATATGGTATTATCGATCACAGTACACAACACACGCACATAGGAAAAGAGAGCACGCGGATAGCAACGGTAGAAGCGGAACAACACCACAAGTGGTAGGAAACAATAGCGCGACGGTCGCATAGGCGAGATAAGTTCAGTCTTCCTCCTCTCCCTCATCGACTGTCTTGGCCTTCTTGGCACGACCAGAAGCTGGTTTTGCTTTCTTCGACGCAGGTTTAGTGGCAGCAGCCTTCGATGAGCGACGCTGATCGCCGATGCAAGGTGAGAAGGGGATTTCGTGGCCATATGAACATACCTTTCGTTTCTTATTGTCGGCCTCTGGGGGTTCATCTTCCTCAGCTGGGACGTTGTCAATCTCGTCGGCGAAATCCTCGTCAGACTCTTCTGCATCCTGTTAAGTCCGTGAGACAGAGACGAACATGAAAGAAAAGAAAATGGCACCTTTTGAACACGCTTCTTTGGAGGAGCCCTCTTCTCTGCGACCTTCTTTTCGGCCTTTTCAACAGCGGGTGCTTTTTTGGGTGGTGCGGTCTTCTTCTTTGGCTTTTCTTCTTCTTCATCTGCGCCATTTACCTGTTCACCTTCATCTTTAGCTTTCTGGTAACGCTGGTATCAGCTCTCCTCGGTGCAGAGTTAAACAGAGGGATGATTGCCTTGGAACGGGGCTTCGACTGGGTTGCTTTCTTGGGCTTTTCTTTTTCTTCACCGTCATCCGCTGCATCACCTTCTTCATCCGACTTCTGTTGATAGCGAGAGGATCAACATGCTAGGGTGAAACGCAAGAGCGATAACGACGTACTTTCTTGGTCGTGCGGGCCTTTTTGGGCTTTGCCACATCACCTTCATCATCTTTCTTTGGTGAGGCACGTTTCTTCTTAGGTTTTGCCTCCTCGTCTGCATCATCGGCTTTTTCGGGCTTACGCGCTGTCTCAGGAACATCCTCATCCGGGACGTGACCATCATCCCAAGCCTTGCGGATTCTATCCTGATCTGCAGGCTGAAGCTCGTCGAACCCGTCAAGCTCATCTACCTTGGAGAAAGACTTCTTGAAGTTGTTTATGATCAAAGGCGTTGTACAGCCCCAGTGACGCCAAGCACTGTCAAATAGGGCCGCGAAGATGGAGTGTGTTATTGGGGGTGGAACACATACCGCAGTAGAACATCGTGAGCATACGTGGGCATGACGAGACAAGGGCGTTGACGTACAACGACGTGTGGCCCCTAAAATCAACCATGGAACCGAGCTTGAGCGTACCCTTTTCAAGCACTGTGCCTAACCGACCAAGGTAGTGTAAGATCCGTTGTCTAGGATGAGAGGAGTAAAGCGACGACTAACCAGAACAAGGCTTCGGTCCTGGGAAGTTGTGAGACGCGTAGAACAATGAGAATGGCGATAGAGATAGATAACAGGATTGGCAGACAGAACAAACATACCCTTGCACTTGGCCCGATTATTCTTAGCATATTCTAGGCGATAGCCAGACTTTTTCTCTTCGACGTCGGACATTTCAAAAAGTGCGCGGGGGAGAGGAATAAAAAGGGAGGGAGAGAGGCAGGAAAAGGGGAGGGGATGGGCGACGCGACTAGCTATATAATGAGAGGATGCCTTCAAAGTCCGCTGTATGGTTCAAGTTGGCTTTTGCGCAAAGCCTAGAAATGGCGATCCGGACACGCGCACAGGACAATATCTGTGTCATTCGGCAGGCGTAAGAAATCGTGTGTTTGTGTTTGGACTTTGGGTTCAGTGTGCCCAACCAAGGACAGCCCGAGGACGCTCAACTCGGCGACTCGGACCTGACTTTGCAACCGCAACCAAGTGGCGTGGAACGATAGGGAGGGAGACTCTCCCCTTCCCTCTACCCCGTTTGTGGGCCACTGTCGTATCGTGTTTCTTGACGCATGGTATTGGACGAATGAGCCTAAACCGTACATGTACGTGTACGTGTAAAGTACTGTACTGTACGGTGATCCACCGCTTGACCCACAGGCAGTCCCTGGATCACGTGGTTAATTATACCTCGAAAAGTGGTGTGATATGCAACTGCGGTATGGTACGACTCGGACGACGTAACCACGAGGGCCTACAAAATGGCCTCAATCCTTCAAGACGAACAGTTCGACTTTCCCGCCATGGTCGACCCCACCGTTTTTGATCACTTATCTCTCCTCAACGATACTTCCCCTCCCTCTTCGACAGATTCTTCCTCGTCGCAAGCTGACAGTCCTCCCGATTGGTTCCAATTCTCAAATCTTTGGGACAATGAACAACCCGCCCTGCAACCCTCAAACTTGAAATTTGACCCTGCTGCGCGTGACCTGGCATTAAGCCTTCCACTCAACATGGATGTCGATTTTAATCCTTCTCTCGCAGTCGACCCTAGCGCCTTGCATTTTGATCCAAAGATGTTCGCCACTACAGAATTGTCATCTTTCCTCCCTCAGCAACAAGTCGCATTCCCTCAGAATTTTACCCCTCGTAGAATGAGCATCACCTCGTCTTCCTCGTCTGGAGGGTCCTTCTCCCCGGTCTTGGATCCCGCTCTCACAACTCCAACAGCCTCGATCCCATCTCCCGCTCCTGCTTCCGCCAATCTTAATTCCGTTACTCATATCCCT
>QFFA01002762.1:0-11562 GCA_003316565.1 Russula foetens | reverse complement strand
CATGGAAAGCAAGCAAGCTAGCAAGGGACACTCACCAACTAGAGAGGGCAGAGGTTGGGATTGGTGAGAACATAGGAAGTAAGCAAGCTAGCAAGGGACACTTACATCCTAGAGAGGGCAGGGGTTGGGATTGGTGAGAACATGGAAAGCAAGCAGGCTGGCAAGGGACACTCACATCCTAGAGAGGGCAGAGGTTGGGGTTGGTGAGAACATGGAAAGCAAGCAAGCTAGCAAGGGACACTTACATCCTAGAGAGGCCAGGGGTTGGGATTGGTGAGAACATAGGAAGTAAGCTAGCTAGCAAGGGACACTCACATTCTGGGGAAGACAGAGGTTGGAACTAGTTAGCACAGAAAGAGAGTAAGCTAGCAAGGTGCACTCACAACCTGGAGAGGGCAGAGGTTGGGACTTGTTTGAACACAACAAGAAAGCATGCTAGCAAGGGGCACTCACAGCCTAGAGATTGCAGAATATGAAGTCAGGCTGCAAGACACAAATGATCAGGCAGAGACTGACAATCAACTAGATATAAATCCCCTTTTAGCAAGAGACAATTCTATATACAGCATTACAACTTACCCACATCCATGGAAATGCTACTATGCATTGCTTAATTACTGCTTCTGTACTCTCTAGTTCCTGATATCTATCTTTTGTCCTATATTGGATATATACCCCATCATTCATATATCATTATATAGAAGGACTCACCAGCTAATAGCAGAAGCTATGCTCAATTCCAAGTTGTCCTTCTGCACAGCTATGAGCATCAGGGCAACCACTCCACCAGAGAGTGAATTGGCAGTCAGCTTAATAAGATCTGTACACTGTTGGCCATCCTTGTGCATCCCTGCAGGACAGAAATTAGCAAATTATAGGTGTGTCAGTAACAAAATCCTCACTCTCCAAACATATAAATGGTGGAGGTCCACTGAGGTTGGCCAAATAACCTTGCTCAAAACCTCTCTTTACCTCAGCATCAATATGTGTTTCTGGATGATCCTTCAACTTTATCTTGACATTACGCTTGAACTGGTCATATTTGGTGAATAATGCTATTACAGGCACTTGGATAATCTCCATGTCACTCCCAGTTCCTATAGTTGCATTTGACATACCATTCTTATCTGGGCAAATATCGTTGAAATGCTTCAGGTCGAGTGATGGCCGGTCATTATCCATTGGGATGCAAAACCTGAAAACAAACTTGTGAAATTGGAAGTGTAGATACCGAAAAGAAACAAACCATATCGCGTGCAACCTATCTTTTAATCGGTTCTCGCGTGATTTTCGCTGGATGAATTCTTGCACGATCTTCAGCTCATTTTCGCTACCAGACTCGAATCCGCGGGAGTCGTGGAAGATATAACCATTATGGTTTTCGAAAATGAGTTCGTCAGCGATATCATGGAGGCCACGCTATAGCCACGATCGTTACAGTGATGATCAGTCATCGCCAACAAGAATATGCCTGTCCAACCTCAGTTGAAGGATTAAGTTGAACCTAACCAGGGGGATGAGATTGAGGGTGCCACCATGAGCGAGAACGTACCTCAGAGCGCCGTCCTGACTTATCAACCCTGTAGACCTTGGGATTCTCGGTGGTTTTGCAGACTCGCTGCAAAACGGATGTCTTTCCTGCATTTGCCTTTCCGATAATCAAAACTCGGAATTTGATATTGGGGACCTGGAACTGGTTTTGCGGGGTAGCCATAGTACGAGAGTTTTGTGAGAGGCGAGACTGGTCAAAGTACTGAAGAGACGTGGGCGAAGTACGATCGATCGATAATCAGGCGCGGAACAAACCCAGCACGGAGGTCAGCTGACTTGGTTTCCTTGTTGATTTGGTGCTGAGCACCCCCTGCTATCAATTCACCATCATGAACTTTCTGCTGGGTGCACCCCGAGCCATCGCCTTCTTCTTCGGCGTTGGTGTTGCCCTCCTTTTTCTGTTGCCTTTTTCTGCCCTCCGGTACCGCCAATGGGCCCAAAAGCGACCTCGGCGTCGAGAGTCTCCCATGTGTTCCCATTGTCTTTCTTGACCTCCCTGCATCGCCAGGCTTTACCCCTTCGATATCGGCAACCAGTACGCGCTTCCATGTCGTCGATATTCACAATGGAAGGACTACTCTAGCACGACGCAACCACTTTCTGTAATGTCAAGGCCACTTTGGGCGGATGTCCGACTAGTCAAGGCATTAGTACGAGTGCCTGGACCTCATGACTGCCCCACGGCCGAGACTGTAAGTTTCTGACAATTACCGAGGCCAGAAGTCCATCCTTATACTAATAACAGCACCCTGCCTCACGCAACATGAGTCCCGAGGATGATCGTCGGCAACCTAAGGGTCATCCGTTCTGCTGATGATACCATCCTTCCGATGTGGAAGCAACGTACTACTTGAGTGGCTTCGAGGTGGCCCAAGTGAATATATATGGATTTGAGGGTGTCAGGCAAGTGAGCAACGTTTTTTTTGTCCAACGTTTAACGTTGACGGCTATGCAAGCACAGTCAATCATCGTCGACACCCTGAAGGACGTTCAGCAAAACTGCAAATGGAAGGAAAGGACACATTGCGCGTTATCCTTATGCTCCACCCGTGCATGCTGGGCTCTCTTTCGTTTGACGAGATACTATGATGGCATTCGGGCCCGGGGTGTGCTTTCAACGGTGATGTTACCCCTGGTAGATCTGACCCTTCAAGTCGAATTTAAGGGTTTGAACACCTTGACCCCGGTTTGGTCATACTCTCAGACAACAACGCCACGTATCCTTGCTATGTGTCGACTAATTACATCACTTACCGGGTTTAGGTCGGAAAGGTCGACTCTATTCCACCAAACCCCAAATTGAAATCCGTCCTTAGGACGTTTAGTGAAGCATACTCTATTCGTAAATGCTTTTTTTTCTTTTGGAAGGCGCTAGCCTGGCGCGCTGGTCCAGGTCAGGGAAGCGTCATGGTATAGTCAGAGAAGGGTTAAACACTTTTACGAATGACCAGCACTGCTTGTGAGACCAATAGTTTTATTTAATACCAAACTATATGTGAGCGAGCCAATGCAGACTACAGACGAGATTTAACGGAACCATGTGAACAAGAGTGTGTGACGTTTAGCAATGACGAACAGATTAAATGAACTTAGAAGTGTGAATGTAGTGCGTTGGGTTGCGTTGACAGAAAAAGAAATTTCAGCATGTTAGTTGACAAAAAATGATAAACCAAAACGATGGAGACGAAAACAAGGAGAGACGACGACGAGAGATAGAAGGTAAACAAGAATTGATATACAACCGTGCAACTGCCCACTGCCGGCAGTGCCAAATCCCTTCACGATCCACCATGCGATTAGCGGCGCTGAACACCCGCAGGACCGGCGGCCTTCGAGCGCGTTACGCGCCCCGAGCCATTATCGTTCTTGACCGTTGGGGGAATCGCAGGCGTCTGCTGCTCCTTGTCCTGACTACGCCTTCCACGCTTGGACGCAGGCGGCTGAGGATCCACATCCATCCCAGCCGAGTCCGAGTCCGCGCTCTCCCCACCCATCGCGGCATCGACAGGGGATCCGCTGCCACTAGAGCTCTCAGGTCGACGTCGTTTCCCGCCCGTCCCGCTGTTACGGTTGGACGTCGGTGGCGTAGAGGACGACGCTGCGGGCTCGGCGCCGTCGGCCTCAGGGCTGGGATGAGCTTCGGCCTCGGCTGCCAATTCGCGCGCAAGGACTTTGGACCGCCGTTCGAGCGGTCGGCGGATGCGTGCTATTTCGGGTGAGTTGATGTTCAGCGCATGGACGCCGAGCATATCGTCTGACGCGGAGATCATCGACACGTCGCCGTTCGCGCCAGCGTGGTCATCTTCCTCCGGAAGTTCGGAGAGCTCAGACACATCGCTGAGGGTGCGGTCAACGTTGTATCGCGCCAGTGCAGACGTTTCTGATGCGTCACTGACGCTTTCGGCGGAAGGATCCAGCCATGGGTGACGGAGGGCGTCGGTGAGTGACATCCGGCTTGCTGGATCCACTTCGAGCAGGCGACGAATAAAGTCCTGCGCTGTACGCATCCCACAATGTCAATCCTCGCTCGGTGATGAACCCCAGAAGGAGGAGGCCCACGTACCAGTCGCGCTGACGTTGACTTCGTGCAGCGTGTGCCAGCTGATCCTACGACCTGCGATGCGCCTGATTATATCGGGCTCGTTCTCGTCTTCGATAAACGGCCCGGTATTTGTTAACCTGATGGATGTTCCTTATATATCAATAACTCCGTCGGGCTACGGGAGGACGGTGACGCACATGGAAAACACGATGACGCCGACCGACCAGCTGTCGACGAGGTGGTCGTATCCATGGACTCGCACACCCTCCATGACGACTTCAGGCGCGAGGTAGTTCGGCGTCCCACACATCGTCTGCTCGGTAGAGATTATAAATTGTACTTTGCGCAATCGAACAACTGGCAAAGGAACGCACCCTGAGCATAGTAAAACTGTCGACCGCCTTGGCGAGACCAAAGTCGGCAACTTTGACGACTGGTGGATCATCTCTCGTCAGAAGCACGTTCTGCAGAATTGAATAAGTGTCAGACAGTGGAACCGGTGGAGCAGATTCAGCCGAGACGGCGTACCTCGGGCTTGAGGTCGCGGTGGGCAATGCCCTTTTCGTGGACATACTGCAAGCGTGTGATGTCAGAGTCGGAAGCAAGAACCCATAGGTGTTGTGGCGTACCGAAAGAGCCGAGCACATCTGGCGCGTGATATGTTGCCCCATGGACTCGGACAACCCGTTGTGAGCGAGGATATAATCTAGGAGATCACCTCCGTCTATGTATTCCAACACCAGGTCTAGAACCAGGGCGCGTCAGAACTCTTCTCACAACACATCCCAAAATGAACTAAAAAAAGGCTCACAGAGATCGTTACCTCCCACTTCAGGAACGAATGTCTCGCGGAGGCGACAGATATTTGGATGGTCAAGTTGTTCCAAGATGCTGACCTCTCTCGCGAGGCCCGCGAGATGGGCACTATCCTTGCGATTGTTATTATTGTTATCGCCGCCGGGGTTATCGTTATTGTTATTGTTGTTATTTGACGGGTGGAGTTTCTGTGTGTGGATGATCTTGACGGCCCACCATTCGCCTGTCGTGCGCGATATGGCTTTCATCACCGTCGCGAACGTCCCGCGACCGAGCTCGTGTGCCATGTCGTAGAAGGCGTGGACGCCCGTCAGCTCGACCGGAGCGAGGTGTCGGTAGATAAACCGGTAGTCATCCACCGGGTTTTGCTGCTGCATGGGCGAGCCGAACGCGATCTCGTTCCCGTCGCGTAGGATGGCCGATTGACCTCTGTTTATGCGCGTCCCGTTGATCTGTGTATGCGAGCGTGAGCAAAAGTGTGCGACCGTACGCGCGTTTTGACGCGTGTGGCGACGGAAGGTCAAGGTAAGGGAATGTGAGGGTAAAAGACACGTACCCAAGTGCCGTTTGTCGAGTCGTCGTGCACGGTGACATTGGACCTACTATCCTCGCATCCGTCCCACTTTATCTGACAATGCATGAGACCTGTATACCCAAAAAAAACAGACATAACTCATAAGCAAAGGATGGAGGGAGAGAGAGAAAGCAAAAGAGAAGTGGGATGGGGTGGGAGGAAAGGGTTTCGCACTGATCCGCATGCCAGGGAAGGTGAAGTCGTTATTTGGGCCACGGCCGATCCTGACGATAGGCCTCGTCTTCACAAAGTCGATTCGGCGCAGCGCGCTGTTACACGGCTGCAGGCAACCGAAAAAAGGTCGATCCATGGGGTGGACATCGTTGCTGTAGAAAGTCTGAGACGCCTGCTGCGTCGCGCCCTGCGTCTCGCCGCCGTAATCGTACTCTCCGGGAGCCTGCGCGATTCCTGTTGTTGAGAGAGGAGCCTCCATTATCGTTTGCTTTTTTTTGTTTCGTCTTGACGGATAAGAGTTGGGGGAGTGGCTTTCACTTAAAGTCGCGTCTGTGTGTGGCTTTACGAGATGATCGATTGGTTTCCTTTTTGTCTTACGCCCTCCTTTTGTATTGATTGGCTTGGGTTATTTTTGGGATACTTGGGAGGGCAAAGTAGTCGTGAATTGAGGAGACAAAATAGAGGGACTGGTGGGTTGTGGCGAGAGCTTGCAGGGAGGCTGTGGTAGTTCTTGATGTAATTGAGTTGAAGAACTGCAATTGGGGCTTGGCGATGGGAAATAATAGGACGGAGAGAATAGGATCCGTTCGGCGCGGCGAGAACAGGATGTTTTATAGCCAAGGAGGCCGTGAGTGTGGACGTGCAAGGGACAGAGGAATGTGGACTGGGAAGCGGCGATCAAAGGGTATTACATCCGTCTTCAAAGGCCACCACCAACCACCCCAAAACAAAGCGGGATTTCACGTCGCAAAACTCAAATGGCTCGATATTACATAGTCAAAGCAAGAGTCAAAACGTATCTATCGTGGATCGAGGAACATTTTTCGACTCGCGGCATGTACCGCAAGGGGATAAAAACAAATTGTCCCGCAGCGGCACGTCATCCAAATAAATTCTGGCAGGAGGTCCGTCCGAACCGAGCAGGCCCCAAATTGTGGTTGTGGATGCAATGCGATTTTCAAAGTTCGGGTTTATCTAATTGAACGCCTCATTGACGAGCGCGTGGTCACCCCAAATGTTCATAAACGCGTACTGCAACGTACATCCCGTCGACACATTAATTAACACAGCAGGACAGAGAAATTGAAGACACACCTCGGTAAGCTCCGGTCCTACACCGCGCATGATGTTGACGTACACTAAATTCGGCTCCGTCCAGAAGGGTCGCAGCCCAGCCGCCTCGAGAGATTCCCACCAGTTGATAAAGTAGTCAAAGCGTTCGTGGCCATGAAGCGCATGAATCTCCAGTTGAAGTTGACCGACGGGTAAGTTCCCCTTGGTATGAGAGGTAATGAACGACGTTAGTGCGTCGAACTCGCCACCTTCGATGTCAATTTTGAGGATATCGATGAATGTGTGACCTATTTACGGACGGAATTGGTTCCGCGATGAAGATCAGTGAGACGAGAACACGCACCGTTCAGCTTCATGAGTGAATCGAGCGTCCACCCTTTGGGGTCATCGCTCTCCTTTTGGTTGTCGGTTCCAGTAAGCGCCCACGGTCTAAAATGGGCACGGCGCCTAAGCTCTGGGTCATCACTGATTTCAGGTCCCCACTGATTAAAAGGGTTAATTCTGGTCTGTGAGGGACCCCAATCGAAGCAGGAAAAAAGAACACTAACGCCGTTAACGCTATAATCATAGCCCCATATCTCGCAATTGGGGGCGCGCTGCAACAAAGCCTGTTCGAATGACGACTCGCCGTTGATGCCTGTCAAAAGGTGACGTGAGGGTTAACATGTGAGCAGCCAAGGTGGTGCGGATGGTTGAGTTGAGGCAGACCGAAAGAATAGATGACGCATTTATCTTGCTTAGCCACACGATCCAAGCCACAGACCCATTTGCCGCCATCGCCTAGCGTTCCGATACGCTCCACTCGATGCGGGCATTGGAAGGCTGGGATGAAGAAGTCCCCTGGAAAGGAGCCGAATGGAGAGATAAAACGTAAGAAGTGAGGCGGCGCACATTGAAACACGAGTACGCACAAAGGGTATACATCGGTCCGTGCGTGGGATACCTTTAGACAATTCACATCAATCAAAATGAGTCCGAATTAACTCGGGTGCATGTGGGTGATGAGGGTGGGGCTATGGGGACAGCTAGCAAAACAGCACTCACGGCTTGACGTCGATTGTCAGTGGACCCCATCTCTTAATCAGTTGCTGACGGCGTTTCAAGAAGAGGCTATATTGCGCCTCCTCGTCTTCTAGCCATGTACTGAGAGAGTGACCGTGACCAGAGACGTTGCGGTAGAAAGAGCGTCGAGTTGGGAATGAGCGAAAGAGAATGATACCGATGATGAGGAAGGCGATCAGAGCCATGGAGGACCGGAAGCGCAACATGGTGGTTGAGGAAAAGGAGTTACTGTACTGGCGCAATCATTGCTAAGAGACGCAAAGGAAAAGAAGTGGCACTCCATCTTTCTGTCCCATCACCGTCCCCTCCGCGAAACAGAGACGAAGGAGTGAGGCGGGTTGCGAAGCGAAATCGGCTTAACTCTGCGCCGAATCTCGTCACCCTGTTTTGGAGTCCCAGATAAGGAAGATAGATTAGACGAGAACAGAGCACAGCCGTTCAGCATTGGCGAGTTGGTCAATAAAATATTCGACTATCTACTACAGCCAGCAGTGCCTTTTCCCATATGCCGAACTCATGGTCGCGGAGTTCGGCATCATCCAGAACGGCCATACTGGTGCCGCCCCCAGTTCATTAATACAAGTCATACTTGAACCTCAGAGCTGGCGTAGTCGTCCCGTGCGCGCGACTCTCGTCACACCTGCACAACGAATCAGTGGTGCCGTGTTCGGGCGCGAAAGGGGTTCTCAGCTTCGAGTTGTCCACGGCAGGGAATTCCCTCAGCGTCCTGGGCTCGGGACCCTCGGTGTCTATCCCGAGCAGGTCACCAAAGCGTATCAAGTGGCCTTTACATGTATGTCCCAATGAGACGAGAAAAGAGGAGAGATAGAGGAGTCGCGTCATCAACCTTCATGAGGGCATACCATCGCGGTCATGAACGCCCGACGTGTGAACATGATGCGAATGTTCGTCCCCGAGTCATATCCACCAGGTGTGCACCGACACAATTTAGTTGCAGTGTCTTTTCCTCGTGCTACTGAGAGATGATCCGGTCGACAATTAGTACGACAAGATAGAATTAGTAGAAGACGCACCTTGTAACTTGATGTTCTTCTACGCTGTGTATTTATTAATATGCGTCAGATATTACACAGCCCAGAAAGGTCGCAGACCACCACCGCCTCGAGGAAACAGCCACAATTTTGACAAAAGTGATCCAGGGCGCTCATGACAGCGTAGAGCATTCAGCGAGTGTGAAAAAATTCGGATGGGCATTATGACGTAATCTAACCAGCACGTCAATTTTGGGGGTCAGACTCTGCCGCGCTTCCGCTGTTGAACCAGATGACTTCGTCAAACACCAGGCATGCGGCACAGAAACAACATCGACGCAAAGCCTTTCAATAAGCAGCTTCCCAATGGTAATGAGAAGCAAAATAAGAGCAAAAGGTGCGGACAGCGTCAAGAACGTCCCTCCCTGTCGAAACTCATGGAATCTTGCAGGAATCATACAAGGGCAAGACGGCTATCACAGATCACCTTTAGTGAGACACGTCCTTCGAGTTGCGATGGGGGTTGCACGTGTCGCGCAGGTTGAAAAACAAGGCTGTAAGGAAATCATGGTTGTGTGGGTCGGCTTCCATGTTATGGTCATCTTTTCACGGTTCGCGGTGGAAAGCAATAAGGTTCTTTGGTTGGCAACTTCAGTGTCGAACCTCCGGGCTTGTTCCGTGGTCGAGGTGAGTACCCTAAGAAGGGCGCACTCATAGTTGGTTCCCCACCGGTTTGACTTGGTTTGCTGATCTGCCCTAGCCGCCCGTGGATCCTGAGGACATCGCTATCAACATAGGAACGGACGCACGGTTTCCAGTTCGCAATGTTCCGGGACAGTGGAAAGAGGTCATTCTTGATACCACCATCCCTTGGCTTGCGACGTGGACCGAGAACACCAACGGTCACCACAGGTACATGTTCTCGGCGCGGGCAGTTCGCTCAAGGTCAGTGTGTGCGTTCACCTCCCTTTCTGTGTCGCTGATGCTTGTCTCAGAATCTTGTCGGACACATCCGTGCGAATTAACAAACAGACTTGAGAAACAAGGCCACTCGACTGCGAATGCGTGCGATGGCGATGTACTTCATCGATGTACTGGCTCTTGAAGCTTTTCGAGCTGGGAATAAGAAAGACCCATTTTCGACTCTTATGGGAAGGACTCGATCCGGTACTAGGTCACCATCGACGAGCAAGTGTTTAGGAGCATCAAGACTGTCAGCGGGACAAGAATGTCCCAGACGGGGTTATTTGATCGCGTCAACGTCAGTGTTTTAGATGGTCCTTTTTGTGCGGAGTATTCTGATGCTGCAACTTTCTGTCGGATTCAAATAGCCCGGGTATCTGAATAAGCACTTGCAATCGTACACGAAGCGCCTCAGCGCGAAGGTTTTCCGTACATACAACTTGAACGCCCCGATCACCTAGCCTGACGAGGGAACGCTCGAGAATGGCACGATGCAGTAAAGGCTCAACCATTACGATCACGCGGATCGTACGGTGGCCATTCTATGTAACCATCAGCACGCAGTGCCGAAGACGCACGATCAGTCGATGGCGAAGATGAAGGAGAGAGTACGGATGGCCACTTCTTTCTTATAGATCAGTCACGTGTTCTAACAACCACTGGCGTACAGCTGCGTGGGTTCAAGTACGATCGCATGAAGCCGCGCCATGCTCCCTTGGTCGCAGACACCAAGTACAAAAAGCAGGAAAGTGCACGTAGGACGAGTCGGATCTGGACGAGGACGCGGTGGCGGAGCACGGGGAGCAGTGCAAAGCTCGTGAGATCGAGAAGGCAGAAAAGAAAGTTCGCCAGGGAGAATGACAAACTGGTGGAGGAGGGCAAGCCCGCGCAGGACAAGGACGTACTCCGTTCGCGGCTGAGCGCGATCGATGGCGAGGTTTGCGAGGCTCGAGAAGGAGCGCGGGACGGGTAAGGCCACGCCCAGGCGCGACAAGCCGCCTGAAAAACTCGTCGACGCGATCGACAGGTTGGAGGAGAGGATCAAAGTGTTCCAGGATCGGGAGGCTGGGAAGGAGGCCGCGTCGGGCGCTAGTAAGATCAACTATCTCGACCCTAGGTAAGTCCTGGGACTGTGTTGTGCGGCGTCCGTATTCTCGCTCGTCCTGATTCCTCCCATTTACTTAGGATCACTGCGGCGTGGTGCAAGAAGTACGATATACCCGTAGAGAGTATATTTTCAAAGACGCTGTTGATGAAATGTGCGCGATCACTTAATTTTCCCCTTTTTCGTATGACCGGCCGCGTAGCCGTTTTTGTTCCTCTGCTATTCGCAGTACCGTAGGCGATGGAAGTAGATCCGGATTGGAAGTGTTGATCTAGTCGGTATTTCTGGGAATATTTTCGCCGAGAACCGGACGGGACTATAATGCAGTGGAATGAGACGATGGATCGGACAGTACGATCAGTAGGCATGTGCACGGAGTTGGAGTTGTTTCTAAAATTGTTTTTTTTGGTAGCCCTTTTCGTTTAGGTGTGATGTGAGGATAGATGTTTGCCAACGCTTACATATCGAAATGACGACTTACTTAGCCACCCGGGTGCGTCACAATTGTGAGCGGGGTTTCTCCTGAGATAATGTCCACTCCAGTACGACAAGAATCCCGCATCCATGTGGTACGCTGAGGTTGTGAGCCTAAGACAAGATTAACCACTTGTTTACTTGTTCGTAAGTCGCAAGATTCCATCCATCAGCAAAACCCAAAAGCGACTAGAGCGACTAGAATAGTGACTTCTAGGGCTGCTAGTCACCTCTA
>QFFA01002753.1:0-24583 GCA_003316565.1 Russula foetens | reverse complement strand
ATAGATCGGTACTGAAATTACTGAAACATCGAGTCTACGTGTGCCCATACACGACTTGTAACTTGGGCTATTTCCTTGCGTCAAACGAGGCCTCTCCCACGAAAAGAAACAAAAAAAAACGTAAAACGATTCGTGATCATTATACAGGTACATCCCGTCGACACGCACGGCCCCGGTCTTTCTAATTTTCTCCGCGACCTAATTTATCCAAAGCACGTACACCCTGCTCGTACCACTCGTCTCTTGACACCCAAAATTCTTCTCGTCCCTTCATAATATCGGCTAAAACTGCGCCACCGAGGAAGACCATGTGCTTCCGGCGCGGGGGATCCTCGATACGAATCTTGAATTTCTAGGAGTGACAGAAACAATAAAAAAAAGATGGACAATCAAAAAGCAAGCGAAGAATGGAAAAACGCACGTTCAAACGCGTAGGGTCGCCGTTGAGCACGCGCGTGAGGTACAGCTGCTTCATCTCCTTCTCCAGACGGCTCGGGAGGCCGGGGTACATGCTCGAGCCACCAGAGAGGACGATGTGCTTGTACAGCTCCGCGCGGATGTCCACCGCCGCGCTCTGGATCGTATCGAAGAGCATTTCTGCGACGCCCGGTTGCTCGATGTCGACTAAGTGTGGCTGGAACATACACTCGGGCGCCTCGAAGCGCTCAGAAGCGACTTTGATCGTCCGACCGTCGGGCAGCTAATGGAAGCGACATCGAAGCGCCGAAATGTCAAAATCACAGAGCGATGAGTGGGGGGACAAACTGTAGCTGCTCACTGTGTAGCTCTCCACCAACGTGGTGGTCTCTTCAGCCAGCCGGGTGTCCATATCAAGATCATAACTTAGCACACAGAGGCATGTTAAGGGTTCTCGCGCAGAGACAGAGTGTATTTTTTGCGCACCTGACGTAGCAAAGCTTCTCCTTGATCTCCCGGACGGTCTCAAAGTCGGCCGTGCGATTGAAGGCGTACCCGCGCATGAGGAGAAGCTTGATCAGATACCGCGTGACGTCGCGCCCGGCGATGTCAAGTCGCCCCGTGAGGTGTGGGAGCGCAAAGCCGTCGTATACGGGCACGATGTGCGTCACGCCATCGCCAGAGTCGACCACGACGCCGGTCGTCAAGCCTGTATTGTGTCCACATTACTTCAATCAACGACGCCTCATCAAAGACGAAAGGGGAGGGGAATGGGGGGAGAGGGAGAGAAAGACAAGAAAAAAGAGGCGCACCTTGCGCATAGAGTGTGAGCACGGCCTGAATGGCAACGTACACCCCCTGAAACCCATACTCCTCGAACATAACCTGACACATCCGTTGTCTGTTCGCCTTGGGGTTCATCGGCGGCTCAGTGAGCAACACCTTGCGGCCCCGCGGGTCGACGCGGAGCTTCTCCGCGAACGTGTAATCCCACAGGTACTTCATGTCTTCCCAATTCCGCACGATCCCGTGCTCCATCGGTTGCGTGATCTGCAGGTAGTTCCGCAGCGCCGCCGCCTCGTCGCCCACCATGATGTCTTTGATGATCGCGTCCCCGACGCGCTCCTCCGCCCGCAGGATCGGCCGTCCTATCACAGATGGGAAAACTGGATTTTGCGGTATTTTTTTTGTTATTATCAGCGTTCGATTGTCTTTTTTTTTTTGGAGGGGAGGGAAATTTCCTCGTTGGGTAGAGGGATTGTGCTCACCGTGCTCGGGAAAGTTGGAGCCAGCATAACCGACCTTGACGAACTGTAGGAACGTAAGATCTCAGGTGCGTCAACGCTGATCATCGTATGTCGGATGCTTACACCGGTTCCATTATCCACCACCAGAGGTGCTGAGGAGTCCATGTTGTCAGAGTGACTGTTTAAATTGAAGGATTGTAGCCGCAGCTCTGGAGTGATTAGAGGGCTTTGCGGTGATCGGGGTACCTTCGCACTCAGATTGGAATAAGGATAGGGCTACATCAGTCTGTTGATGTACGTATATTCGGACTACTTGTCATTTAAATCAAAATAGTAATAATCAATGTAACAGCAACACCATGGACCGGTGGGTATCGACAATGTACGTGGCTTTTTACGCGCAGGCGGTGTCAGACGATACAAAGATCAAACAGAAAAGTGGCCCGGCACCGCCGTTGAGTACTAACCGCCTAGGAAACGCTTGTTCTAAGTGGCCCACATGAAGAAAGCAAGAACGTAAAAACATAGGATAATTGTTGTGGAAAGTCCAGCCCCGCCACCAGGGATAGGGAAAAAGGAATGACACTGTGGCTGAGGCACAGACCATAATACACAGGGGGTCGTGCCACGCCCCAAAGAATATAGTACCTGGCCAACCGAACAGTTGCAGAAGCCGGAAAGTGTGCAACTGACAACTTAAATGCCGCCATACGCGTCCTCCTCATCATAGAGAGTGTAAACGGTATCGCGATTGCCAGGTTCGGCATCGGCCTTAGCTTTATGGGGTATAACGGTTGGTTGAGCCTGCGTGGGGGAAGAATTGGCAAGTGGGCTGCTCTTGTGCCCCAACCCTGCAGGGGGCGGGGTGCGTGCGTCTGAAAATTCAACGCTGAATGGCGATGGGGATTCACGAGCGCTCAGCGGAACGGGGAACTCGAAGGATGCGACGGGAGAAAAGGAGCGTTCGGGGACGTGTATCTCCGGCAGAGTCGGCGGATTAGATGAGATGCGCATATGGTCGTATAGAACGGGCGTGGGCAGAGGCACTTCGATGTCCAATTCATGAGAAGCAACGACATCCGGTTGGTGTGTACCAGGATCAGCGAAGGGAGACTCAGTAGGCGCCTCTTGTTCCTGCGGCGGGAGGTCGGCTTGAGGGGTAAGTGTCTGAACATTGGGTGCACCGACTTGAGGTACGTCTGGGGTGGAGACCAAAGATGAGGACATGGGGGTGCGAAGCTTCTCGGTGATGTCTGCGTACTGCGCAGCTTGGAAGGGGGTCACGCTAGAACGCGAAAGATCGACATAGTGAGGATCGGAAGCATCCGGAGCTGAGACGACTGGACTGTGCGGTCCACTGGTGACCGAGTTCTGACGGACAACTGTGGTTTGATCCACACCACTCGATGGCTGCCTAGTAAGAGCCGGAGGGGGAAGAGCCGGGCTAGCTGGGGACGGCGGGTCATGATAGTCAGGCACACTCGAAACTGGTGAAGTCATGACGTTCTGTGCATAAGGAGAGATGAATGGATTGGCCGAGGTTGGGGATATGACTTCGCCAGGAGAGAATGAAGGCTGACTATATTGCATCGCACCGTAGCCGGTCCCATAACCATTACTGGGATACATATTGGGTTGTGGTTGGCGGGAAAGCATGGATGGCGCGTTATTCAGGTGGCGCTCAATCATGGTTGGAGGACGGGGAGAGCCAGGACCCCGAGCATTGTAAGGTCGGACAAGCTCGGGCTCATCTGGGATGATGACGGACTGCCTAACGGCGGCAGGGCGATTCCAGATTTCTTCGGCCAATGCTTCGTCTTCGTTACGGCGACATTTCCTCTGATCAAAATCATAAGTTATGGCAATGAGGGAAATAATTGTATGTGGTACGAACCAGGAAGTAGACAAGGGCAAACACGATACCGGCAGTTCCGAGGATAGCTGCAATGACACCACCAGCAATAAGGCCACCACTGACACCACCGACGGGAGACGAGGTGCTAGTTGAACTAGGACGGGCCGAAGTTCCATTAGCGGGCTGATTAGAGACGGTCTGAAATAACGTGAAGGTGGATGCTGGAGTAGACGACAACAGCGGCTAAATAGCGTTCAGAAAATTGAGTGAAAAGAGTCGAGGCATGGCCCACCGTTGTTGTTGTTGTTGTTGTTGTTGTAGGCGTCGCCGGAATGGCCGATGAAATACTAGAGCTAGTGGAAGTAGCCGAAGTAGAGGTCGACGTTGGGGACGATGACGAGGAAGACGACGTCAAGGGAGTATCTGATGATGAAGAGGTGGTAGCTTGACGTGGTGTCAGCCGACAATCACAGAAGACAAAGAGAGATGGGTACAAGGCTGATCTGTGGAGGAGGGTTCCACAGGAACCGCGGTCGGAAAATCGGTGGGTGAAAAAGTAGCGATAGGATTAGGGTCGGTAGACGTCGACACTTGGTTAGGATCAAAGGTGTCCGAAGGATTGATGCCATTGCCAAGGCCAAGGCCAAGGCCTTGCCTCAAATGTAAAGCGGCGTGAGGATGGCGTCTCCTGGGATTGGTGATATGGGACATAATTTTTCTAAGAAGAGAAAGAAAGAAAAAGAGGGAAAATAGAAAAGAATGTGTGAGGATAGTCGACAAAGACGGGAAGGAAGGGGTAAAAAGGCAACGACGGACATGTCGACGATAATTCTACCAACGGATGACTAATCCGGTCACTTTTCTCCTCCACTGCTCCACTGACTTTGTTTTTTCTCGCACTGGGCAAAACAGACATATTTCCGTTCCGTACTCGCTCCTTTCATCTCATATTAGCTCGCTGGTTTTTTCTTCATCCCCATTTCCTCATCATGTGTACAATTACACCCGGAACATCTCCACTTTCCTACTTCTGATATCCTCAAACGTAGTCCCAGACGGGCGTCAATGCCTTCGCTTGTCGCAATGGCGACCCCCATGTTCTCTGATGACGATTTGATCACCACCCATTGATGTTCTCGACGCTCATTCCTTCCACTTTGCGCGCTCCCTGCACCGCATGACAACGCAGCCCCGCTTGCCTGTGTCCCCTCCATCCCTCCGTTCGGTATTTCTCCTCTTCCACAATCTCCGCGTTCTTGCTTACCAGATTGATGGTCAGATCGTCTCCATTATCGAGAACACCGACCCTCGTATCTCGTATCTCCCCTCAGTCTGCAACAATACGGGGGCTCTTCCATCCTCATCATGTACGGCTCCGTGGTACGTGGAAATTTCGTATAACTACTCACCTCGCTCTAGGGTATTGATCCGCACCGTTCACCTATTTCAGGCAGGTAGTGAACCTCACTGGCGCCTCGAGTGGTACCGTGACATCTACCTTTGGGCCTACCACTGCAGGTGGTAATCTCTTCCCTCAACTCTTCCTCGTCCTTCGCGGTACCTCCTTCGTCCTCACCACCTCCCCTCTCTCGAATGCTACCGCCAATGTTACCGTTTTGGCCTCTCCCTCAAATGTGTTCGTCTCGACAACCTTTGACTCGTCTGCTGGCAGTATTTCAACTATCGATCTACCGCCAGACGAGGACATCACCCTCGCGGTAACATATATGCAGTCTTTGGAGGGTGAGCCAACGAGGCTTGATATTGACTCGGTCATTGTCCGCAGCCCGAACAGCAAGTAAGTCCCGATCGTTGCGACATTTTTCAACGTCGTTGACATGTGCCATCGCTCAGACAGACGTCCTTGACCTCGACACCCCTTCCCTCGCCGAGCTCATTGCCATCTTTCATCATCCCTGCCCCTTCCTCATCAACTGCTACGTCTCTACCACAATCTTCGTTAGCTCAACCGAAAGGGACCATTGTTGGAGAGTCCCTCGCGGGATTTTTTGGTCTCGTTCTCATCCTTATCTCCGGATACGTAGTGTATAGGTGGAGACGCCGAAGAAGACTGTGGTCCGCGGAGGTCCTCGAGATGGGGGCGAGAGATAAGGGGATGATGGCGGGAAGTTAGCCATTCAATATTCTTTATTTTTATTTTTGCGGTCTGGATGAGCGAGCAACTCTCTCACCCTATTATTCTTGGTCATTTCAACGTTGTTTCATGTGCAGCATTCACGTACAGATGTAGTACAGTACATCAGAGCGTATAGTAGTAACGAAGTAACGAGGTTTCGTCAGTGTTTCGTCTCACTCTTGGCATCTCGGCATCTGACGTGGCCTCGGGCCGCTTAATGCCGGTTGATTTCTGACTGCCCAACTGCCTGTTATCGGTGTTCCTTGTTTGTTACAAACAAAATGTCACCCAGAGACCGAGAAGCAGACAGAATAGCATCAGCACAACAAACTTTAGACGGTATGCAATAAACTGTATTCTCATATGCACATCGTGAACTTGGCCCTTTCAAAGTTCTCTACGACATGTCCCAGCTCCTTGGAACCCAACTCGACAAGGAGACACTAGCGACTTGCATTGGAATGATCGAAAGTGGCGTTAATCCTGAGGCGTTAGCGGTCAGTCTCTGGCCCTTTCTATCAAGCTGAGTCATTGTATCAACCCTTCCACATCAGGCTGTGATCCAAGAACTGAGGAGAGAGGGCGCTGCCATTGCAGCGAGAACGAATGCGGTCGATGGACGTGCAGCAGCCACAGGAGGGAGATGATGATTAGTCAGCATGTGAGATGTGGCGTGAGAAGTTAACGCCGATTTTGGTCATACGTTGCCCTGTCCTTTGACTTTGCTGACTCGCCCTACTCGACTACATACTCTACTACAACTTCACACCATGTCCGCTCCAAACTCACCTCGGCTAGTCGATTCCTTCTCAGTCCCAAAAGATGTCATCAGGGAATTCGAAGAAATGGCCGAGGAGGAAGACGTTGATCCTTTCGCCGAGACTGCCTCAAAGCGACAGATCGCCGCTCGTCAGTCCGACTATCACAACCGGCGGTTTAATCGCGTAGCAAACGAAAGCGTGGATGCGTTCTCTCAAAAGGAAGATGGTCAATCCGCGGAAGGTGGTTACAAGGAAGCAATGAGACTGCAGAGACTCGAGAAGGAGGAGCAACGCGTACGAAGGGCCATCGAGGAGAAAGAGAAGCGGGAGCAGGAAGAGGATAAAGAAAAGATGGATCTCGACCGGACACCTCCTGCCGCCGAACTCGAGGCCGCAGAGAAGGAGCTCGCTGCAGCCCAACCCCAAGAGACAAGACGCAAGCGCCGGTGGGACGTTTCAGAGCCGGCCGAGAAGGAGGAGAAAGTTGGTGGAGAATGGTCTCAAGAAGCTCTCGAGTCCTCAGCACCCAAAAAGCGGCGCTCTCGCTGGGATGCAACACCGGCCGACGTCGCCGAGACACCGAAACGCTCTCGCTGGGACCAAACGCCAGCTGCCTCCGGCCAAGATACACCTATGGTCCCCATCATCATGAATGCGCCAGGTATTATGATGGAGGATAAGCATAATCGCTACCTTAGCGACGAGGAGCTCGATGCAGTCCTTCCAGCGACGGGCTATGTCATCGTAACACCGCCGCCAGGGTATGCTCCTCTCATCGCTCCGAGGAAACTCATGGCGACGCCTCTCCCAGACGCCGGCGGCTTCCATATCCAAGAGGGCTCGGATGCTGCCGCCGCCGCCGCCGCTGCCGGCCTCGCTCCTGAATTACCCACAGAAATACCCGGCGTAGGTAACCTTGCGTTCTTCAAGCCCGAGGATGCGCAATACTTTGCCAAGATTCTCAAAGAGGAGGACGAGACGGAGTTGTCGGTCGAGGAGATGAAAGAACGCAAGATCATGCGCTTGCTGCTTAAGATCAAGAACGGCACACCGTCTGTCCGTAAGACTGCATTGCGCCAGATCACGGACAAAGCCCGCGACTTTGGAGCCGGGCCGCTCTTTGATAAAATTCTACCTTTGCTCATGGAGCGAACCCTCGAAGACCAGGAGCGTCATTTACTTGTCAAGGTTATCGACCGAGTCCTCTATAAGCTTGACGACCTCGTACGTCCATACGTACACAAGATCCTCGTCGTCATCGAGCCACTCTTGATTGACGAGGATTACTATGCGCGTGTCGAGGGCCGCGAGATCATATCAAATCTCTCCAAAGCAGCCGGCCTTGCCCACATGATCTCGACCATGCGACCTGATATCGACCATGCCGACGAGTATGTGCGTAATACGACCGCTCGCGCATTCTCCGTGGTCGCATCAGCTCTCGGCATCCCTTCCCTACTCCCATTTCTTAAAGCCGTCTGCCGCAGCAAAAAATCGTGGCAGGCGCGACACACTGGCATTCGTATCGTACAGCAAATCGCGATCATGATGGGTTGCGCGGTACTCCCTCATCTACGGAATTTGGTCGATTGTATCGCCCACGGTTTGTCAGATGAGCAACAAAAAGTCCGGACCATGACTGCACTGGGCCTTGCTGCCCTCGCAGAAGCTGCCGCGCCTTACGGTATCGAGTCGTTTGACAACGTTCTCAAGCCGCTCTGGTTAGGTATCCGTCTACACCGTGGCAAAGGCCTTGCGGCATTCCTCAAGGCTATCGGGTTCATTATTCCCCTCATGGACCCCGAATATGCGTCATATTACACCAAGGAAGTCACTGTCATCCTCATCCGCGAGTTCCAAACGTCCGACGAGGAGATGAAGAAGATTGTATTGAAGGTCGTTAAGCAGTGCGCTGCGACTGAGGGTGTCACCGCCGCATACATCAAGCAAGACATCCTCCCGGACTTCTTCAAGTCGTTCTGGGTGCGCCGTATGGCGCTCGACCGGCGCAATTACAAGCAAGTAGTCGAGACGACGGTCGAGCTAGCGCAGAAGGCAGGTGCATCCGAGATCATCGGTCGCATCGTGAACGAGCTCAAGGATGAGGCGGAGCCATATCGCAAGATGGTGATGGAGACCATCACAAAGGTCATCGCGTCTCTCGGCGCCTCGGACATCGACGAAAAACTCGAGGTTCGCCTCGTCGACGGCATCATCTATTCCTTCCAAGAACAGACGACGGAGGACCAAGTCATGCTCGACGGATTCGGCACAGTCGTCAATGCCCTCGGCATCCGCGTCAAGCCGTATCTCACCCAAATCGTGTCGACGATTCTGTGGCGGTTGAACAACAAGAGTGCAAAGGTGCGACAGCAGGCGGCAGACCTCACTACGCGTCTCGCTGTTGTCATCAAGCAATGTGGCGAGGATCAGTTGCTGAGCAAGCTTGGCTTGGTGTTGTTTGAACAGTTGGGAGAGGAGTACCCGGATACGCTTGGCAGTATTATCGCGGCTGAGGGTGCAATTGCGAATGTCGTTGGTATGACACAGATGAACCCTCCAGTGAAGGACCTCCGTAAGTACTTGGCCTCGAATTTCGGAGAAATGTTCCTTTCATTAACCCCATCCGCTCTAGTTCCTCGAATGACCCCCATTCTACGTAACCGTCATGAAAAGGTGCAAGAAGCATCCATTAACTTGATTGGTCGCATTGGTGAGCGTCATGTTTGGTTCTTGCTACACGTTTCTTTGCTGATCGACTGATTGCTTTTAGCCGATCGTGGTGCTGAATTTGTCCCAGCCCGCGAGTGGATGCGTATCTGTTTCGAGCTCCTAGACCTCCTCAAGGCACACAAAAAGGGCATCCGGCGTGCGGCTGTCAACTCATTCGGTTACATTGCCAAGAGTCTGGGTCCACAAGACGTGCTTTCAGTCCTGCTGACGAACCTGCGCGTGCAGGAGCGGCAATCCCGCGTCTGCAGCACCGTCGCCATCGCGATCGTCGCGGAGACATGCGGGCCGTTTACCTGCATTCCCGCGATCCTGAACGAGTACCGCACGGCAGAGCTGAACGTACGCACGGGCTGTCTCAAGGCGCTCTCTTTCGTGTTCGAGTACGTCGGGCCGCAGTCGGCCTACTACGTCGACTCGGTCGTGACGATGCTCGAGGACGCGCTGACGGACCGAGACCTCGTACATCGACAGACTGCCAGCACGATCGTCAAGCACCTCGCGCTGGGCGTTGCAGGACTCGGCTGCGAAGACTCGATGATGCACCTCATGAACCTCGTATGGCCTAATTGCTTTGAGACGTCGCCGCACGTCATCGGTGCCGTCATGGAAGCCATTGAGGCCATGCGCGTCACGCTCGGCCCGGGCATCCTCCTCTCTTACGTTCTCCAAGGACTCTTCCACCCAGCGCGCAAGGTCCGCGAAGTAAGCACACCCCATTTAGCTATGTAGGATATCGATGATGTTCACGCCCTTACTTTTGAAATAGGTCTACTGGCGCATCTACAACGCGCTGTACCTGGGTGCGGCTGACGCGCTCGTCCCCTTCTACCCTGATGTATCGGAGCTTAGCGAGGGCAAGAATGTATATGCCAGGCACCCAATGCAGATGTTTGTGTAAATTTCGTTATGGGGTTTGAAGGGGCTCGGGCCTCCGTTTTTGTGCGGGACCGAAATCGGCCGTTTGTTGCTCGTTCATGCGTTCATGTGCACTCTTCTCAAAAATTTCTTTATGGCTGTCCTGTTATTATTCTGTTCTCTACGATTACTGTAGCACTTAACACAATTTCATTACTTGTTTCTCCCGATCTATTCTTCGTTAAAGTTATCAATGGGCAATGGGCCATGACTGCACGTGATGATCCCTAAGTGCACGTGAGGATGGCACGCGTCGCACATATTTGATTGCGGTTTGCGTGATCTGATAAGATATACTCACACACTCAAAACACACTCACGCGCGCGCATACATCCCTGTCTGCATAGCAAAAAAAGATGACAGAAAAAAAGAAAAAACTAATCATTTTGCATGGCCGGTATAGCCGTCATGATGGCAGGATACGCTATCCTTGAATTCGCGCACATACATGCATCCTCCATCGATGAATCAGACGACTCCAGTGATGTGAGTCGTTTTACTTCATTACCTACCATCGACAGCACCTCACCCACTCTGCATCAGGACGAAGACGAGTCGGATGCGGACGAGCGCCCTCGATCCCTCGTACCGCGCAAACGTGCCAAAAGAAGAAGCGTCGTCGTCCCATCAAAAGACGACGACTCGGACTCAGACTCAGACAATCGCCGACGTAAATCACGTCGCATTTCGATGGACGATGCCCTCTCCGAGTTGGGCGACGCCTTGCGACGTTGCGCAGAGGCATTGAAGAACGCCGCTGCCGACGAGATTGCGACGACGGCCCGTTTGGCGGACTCGGAACGCGCTACCTATGACGCTGCGATCGACGCCTTGGTGGAACACGAAGGTCTCTCCGAACGTGACTTGGGCGATGCATCTGATCTCTTCAAGGTGGATCCAAATGTACTTGGGGTGTGCATGGCCATCGAAGGCTCGGCGCTGCGTGGGCTCTATCTCCGAAAACAACTCGCCATCTACCACACAAAAAAGTGCAATGATGGGAAGTCTGGGTAATGAACTGGACAGCCTTTCTTGAAACCCTCATCCGTGCTTTACGCCCATACAAGTTCGAATAAATAGATGTTCTTACACGCATCTCGACCTCCATTTTTGGCTGACGTCTCTCGTGTTGACTTCTCCCGAACCCACTTTAGAGTACCAAATTCTTGCTGTGAAGGTTCACCTGACGGTAAGACCCATCCGTTCGCTGGTCACGGACGTTACTGGGAAACGAGAAGTCCTCTCCGAATGTTCCGTTTACTTGTGGTGATTGATCAGGAATGTTGCTTCGGTCTTACGTACAAATTGTATGTCCCCGTAAAAATGTATGGTTGACAGTCAACAATGGGGTTTCTACAGCACGACAGGCGAGGAGGAAAAGGCAAAAGGAGTGTAAAGCAGGGCAAAGCAGACAAAGCCACCTTTATCCTGTGAGACCTGGGGGAAACCCGGAAAAGTCCACTTGGTCTTGGATGGGTCGTCCACCCATCGAGTACGATACTCGTAGACGTAGTCGGATATTTGACTATCCGGAGGTAAATGAAAATGAGTCAGCAGCTCGTCGATTTTCCAAGAAATAACGAGGACGGTCGGTATAGATTGGAAAAAAGGGGGAGGGTTGGGAAACTGAGCTAATACTTACACCCACTGGCGCGGTGACGCGCATTTGCTGCGTTTCTGTCGCCCCAGGGCTCACATCCTGACGCGACATGGGCTGCATTTGCAACTGTTGCGTCTGTAACGGTAGAAATTATATCATCGTCAGCAGTCCGCACCTCCTTGACGCAAAGACAGGGACCACTCTAGTGGCCCCAGCTCAGATTCCACCTGCTATACTGTACTCACCTTGGGCACCGCGACTTGGAAGTTCAGGTTGGTTACGGTGGTATTCCCCTTCACTTGGAAGCGCGCGAGGATGTCCACCACGCCCGGTTGCGTTGACGGTTGCGGGGTCAAGGAGATGACGAGATTGTTCTTGTTGTATGCTGTGTAGGACGGCAATTGTGGTGGCGTGGCGGGCTTGGGCGGAGGCGCTGCGGGGGTGACGGATGAAGCCAGGTCGAACAAGCTCGCCGCAGTTGTCGGCGCGGCCTGTGGCGGAGTAGAAGAGGGAGCGGGCGAGTCGAAGAGGCTGAGGATGTCGTTGGCGGTGCTCTTCTGCGGCTTGGAAGCGAATGGTGAGGAGGGGGTGCTGGCGGATGTCTGATTGGTACCGCCGACGCCGAAGATCTCTGCGAGAAGGTCTTCGTTTGTCTTATTGCCACCAGGTACAGCGACCACAGGTTCCGAAGGTGCCGATGTATCATCGCCGAGGAGATCAACCTTGAAGGAAAAAACCACGGTTCAGGGAAGAAGACAACCACCAGATAATGAGATCAGCTACGCACATCTTTCCCTATCTTGGTTGACCCAACGGGCTTGTTCTCGCTTACTAGATGACGAAAGAATTACGCTCGAAGCAGACGTGTAGCCGACAAGTGACGTACCAACGCCAGTGACGGTCGCTTTCAGTTCTGGTGGAGGCATCCGCTCCAGAACACCAACCCGTAGCTCGCCAAGTGAGAAAAGGCTCGCAAATTCGACCGCTCGCTGCTGGAGTTCCAACTCCGGATTTGTTGTGTATCCAGCAAGGACGGTGGCGATGCGATCTTGTTGATTATTGCTGGTTGTAGGCCGCGATGAAATCTTCGTGATCGATGCAAACACAAATTGGCGCGTGAGGTGGTTGGCATATGGTGAATCGAGGATGGAAAGGATGAGATCAATGATCTCGACGTCAGTCACCTAAACCCAGTATCAGAAGCAATCGAAAGCAACATCGTCGACCATACCGGTGTCACTTGCTCATCATCTACCAGTCCGCCTTCGATCAAAATTTCGCTGTATTCACCGAGAATCCACGTCGCCGAGAGGGTCAGTGCCTCTTGAGATATGTCCTCGCGGAGGGCAGTGTAAAGCCTCGAAGCGGTATATGCCTGGAGTTCGGGGGTATGGACCACGAGCCTGATAAAAGCTGAGAGAATCTCCTCTCTAACGTAGTTTCCGGCCTGTTGGGAATGGTGTCGATACAAGCTCAAAGTTGTACGGAAACACAACACCGACCAGCTTCAAAACGCGAAGGAAGGTATCGATGTGCCATCGCTTGTTGGGGGCGAACCGCTCAGCAGCAAGGCTGACTTGAGTAGTTATGCCGAGCTTGAACTCGTTGTCCGCAACTTCCAGGAAGGCTAACAACTCCCTGGTCATAACACGGACATTCTGCTCGTTGATAAGCGCATAAGAGAGTTCTAAGGCCCGCCGTCGGATGGAGATGTCACCGTCTCTTAGACAATCAAGGATCGTGTTACGATGTCGTTGCACAGCATCCGTATTCGTGAGGACGACTTTATTCAGCGTATTGAGTGCAACATAACTGGCACAAGAAAAAATATCTGAAAATCAGGACGATTAATGAGAAGGGGCACAGTACGAACCGGATGTTGTTGTCGCGGTTGCTAAGGAATTTGCCCAAGATGTTGATGGCCATGACGCGGAGGCCACTGTCTGCCTCCGTTTCAATGTCCAGGACGGTCAGGACGGCTTCATAGAGAATAGAATTTCCGACATTTTTCGTCGAGTCGGTGTTTGTTGCTACCTGTCATGGACACCTGTTGGCTGGCTCGGATAGCGTAGGGGGTTAGGTGTACTCACTTGGGCTAGGATGTCATTCATTGTCTCGCTGGAAGTAGCGTCTCCTTTGCCAAGTAGCCGGAGGAGTCGCAGTATTTTGACTTGGAGGAAAGGATCCGTGATGCCTGAGACGTCATGCTCGGGGCTGTATCCTGTCGTGACCAAAGATTTTAGGTGCCGAACGAGGAGGGGTACAGCCTGGCAGCCATAACTGTAAGCATTCTACTTTAGTGCAAAGAAAGAAGTTGCAGCATACGTTTCGGAACTCCTCAAGACACCCAGGATCAGCCTGCACCATGTCAATAACGAGAGTAATCGCTGTCAATAAGACACCGTGATTACGATCGGCTAAAAGGTTCTTCGCTTTGGAAATAAAATGGTCGGTGAGATCGGGAACCTTTTTTATAACTCGTAAAGCGCAAAGGGCAGCCTGCATGAAGACGTGGGTGATGATCTACTCATAGTTCTAGAACGCGCACGCGCACCTTTTTTCGGATGTACGTGTTACTTGACCCAAGCAACTTCTCGATCTCATTCACGAGGTCACGCGACATTTCCTCCGAAGCGATGTTCGCAAATGTGCATAATGCTAATCCAACCGCATACATGTTGGAGTGATTCATGTCACTATGTGGGGGAATATCAGAAAGGCAAGGCGGATCAGAACGTAATGCCCTAAAACGTACTTCTTCAACGAGTTGGTGACAAGCGTGAGGACCTCTTGGCTCTCATCCAATAAGAGCATTATCCCCAGGTATCCCAGTCTCTTATCGGTGAAACGAGGGCTGGCCACGAGTTTCAAGCATTCGATCTGGCCAAAGTGGGCGGGAGAGCCGAGCATGTGTATGTAGAGGAGCTTCGCGACATTGTTATGCCGCGTATACGAGTCTTCCTCGCGAAAAGAAGCTCTTATGGCGGCCGATTCTTGCTGAATGAGTGCTCGTTCATCGGCGACTGTCTGCGAACGGAGCGGAAGGTGAGCGATGTCGGCTGGACGGAATCGGAACGACCGGACGAACCTTGCAAGCTCTGATACCTTTGATAAGGGCTGCAACACGACTCAGGGTGGTTCTGACTAGTGGCGCGCAATCCACGACGCACCCTTCAAATTGTGGTATACCATCGCCAAGACAGACGAAATTTCTCAGACGGTCAGCAAATCGTTAGGGCAAGGCGAGCAACACAATGCCAGTACTAGTGATGTTATGTAATGTGTGTCACATGATTTATATTCTTGTTCGCGCTTCGCGCTTCGATAGGATTCAACCACTCATGGCGTGGCGTTTCTCCCCATGATTCGAACCACATGTCTCGACAATTTTTCTATATGGGAAAAGGTTCACAAACAAATAGGTGCCCAACAGACATTACAGCGCATGCGCAAAGTGGACGGGCAACGTGAGCGTGCTACTGAGGATGATTCGAACAAGAGATGCGCCTTTTATTCGAGTGCCTATAAGAGCTCCCACCACTGCCAGGACTGCCAGTTACCCGGATAAGTGAAATGATATTGTACTTGTTGTGTACTTGTTGGGATCCTAACAGATCGGGCAATCGGCCGCGAGCATGTGATGTGAAGAATATCCTCCTAGCTCCTAGGACCCAGGGTATACAGCTACAGTACCGTGAATGAAGAAAAAGAACGAACGAGTGGGCGATCCCCACTCCATCCCCCATGTGCCGCGTATCCTTTCTCAGTCCAAGCACCACGCGCCAATAGTACTTTTTTGAGTAGTCCTCCCCGAAGCTGCGGTCTTTGAAACGTTGTTTATTATCAACGACTACACCGCATGTCAAGCATGTGTTTGGTACCATGATCCATCGAGGTTCCTCACGATATAAATTTTGAGATGTTGGTGTCGACTGAATTTGGCGGCAGCTTCAGGACGTGGCATCTCTGTGTTCAACTCCTGTTGGGATGCAATCTGGATGAAAGTAAATAGGGCATCCACACCCGGACAATTTATAGGACTGGTACCGAAGCAATACAGACATAAGCACATAAGCAAGCGAGTGGGCGAACCCCACTGCATTCCCTCGTGTGCCCGCGGCCCCGCGCGTCGTCCATCACCCAAGCCGTTCGTCCTCATAACTCCAGGTATTCAATAAGCCCTCATCGCAATACCATCGTTCGACAGCACTCGGACTGAGTACGGACGACCGTCCATCCCATCCAGGGTTTCTGAGAGTCCGTTGTCATGACGTCCGGCCCTAGGCAGCCGGTTTGCTAAGCATTCTATCCGTCTTTCGTGCTTAGGTGCTTAGAAATATGGTTCGAGGTTTAAGCGATCACTCTTACGGCCCGGCGCCAATGTTTTCTCAAAATATGTCGACTACAGAGATTCGTCTCCGGCAAAATTTGTTAAGTGTTGTATTTGCGTGGTCACAAGGGAATTGGATATTTATACCGTAGAGTCAGGATTTGTTGATTATCGTGTCGCCAAAGTACTACTAGTAAGCCAGTCAATTTCCAGTTGTCCGCGGAAGCGTGATTGGATCCAATGACCAATAATTAATGTTCCTATGATGAGGCTATGACGGTGTTCAATTATCCTCCCGTGCCAAGCCAAGTAACTTAGAAGAAACGTAGTTCAGCGCTCGGCCCCAACTCGCGCCCAAATGTTTAACTACCTTGCGTCTGCGTGCTCTCTGCGTTGGGATACTTGACACATGTATGATGCTATGTACTGACCGTCTAACCATCATCACAAACGCTATCTTACCGTCATTTCCTCACAAAGAAACAACCCCCCTCCCAAGATACATTTCCTTACTATCGCTGAACAGTCGGGATCCGCTCAGTTTCAAGCGCTTTGAGAGTCTGCCTTACGGACTTATGAGAAAAGCGCGGGAGTCATACTGGGCGACTTGGATTCCTCTTGGAACACCTACTCACCGTGCAGCTACAGAGTTGCCACTCTGTTGAAGACATGCCTGCCTTGCTTCAAGACCAAGCACAGATTGTCGATGATTCCCGACAACGTAATAGAATTGTAAAATCGATCAAGGCCACTGTATCAACTTAAATCTCGATTTCTTCCGGTCTCCGGCGTCGACAACTTCAAGTTCGGCCTCACAAGTCAAGCGGCGCTGATGGTCTATTTCAAGTTCACATGTCAGATCGTTTTAACAGACATTGTTCGCGCCTGCGTAAACATTGACGCTCGTTCTCGGTATCTCACTTGATGTACTAGTACTATGTGTCTCGTAGATATCCCCCTGACTTCCAAGTGACCCAGGCGACCAACGGCGTAATAACCAGCTCTGATACTTCTGCGGACATGCTCGAGTCGATCGAACACTGCCTGAACCTCTATAGAGACTACACCCATGCACGCAGTTGATGAGACTCGGATGGTCGTCAAATTAATCGTGGAGCTAATCACCACGCTCGCTCTGATGACCGAAAATCAAAAAGCGACGATCGCGTGGGTCCTGCCCCCAACAGATTCTCGGTGATGTTTTCTGAAAGCGAAGTGGCAAGCGCGGCTCTGACGCGCCAGGAGATCGTTTTTATGAGCGATAGGAACACCTCCCTGCTGGGAGATGTTATGCTGGTGGCGTTCGCAAAGATCGCGTGAGTATCATATCTGTGTCGCTCTCGATGAAGACGCACATGACTTGCCACTCGATGAGGAATCGTGTGCCTTCCACATGTCCTTTGCGCGGCGCCAAATGCTACAAAGTCCCCCCACCTTTTTCTGGGACGCTGATGGTAAATGCCGTACACTTGACCGAACAACTGGGACATGTATATTCCTCGAAGTTAACTGCAGAGGGGCCATCCCATCCTTGACCTGGGCTGTCCACGGATCCGCGCCAGGGTTGCCAAGGAACCGCGCAACTTGGACATGTCTGCGGCGTGATGCCAAATCCAAAGGGGTACACCAATCCTTGTCCTTAGCTGTTGGATCTGCGCCGTGCTCAACAAGGAACTGCACAATATCAACATGTCCGCCTTGAGATGCCCAGTGCAAAGGGGACTGCCCATCCTTGTTCCGGACTGTCGGATCTGCGCCATACTCAATAAGTAACTGCGCAACTTCGACATGTCCGTTGAACGCTGCCAAATGCAAAGGGGACCGCCCATCCTTGGCCTGGGCTCTCGTATCTGCGCTGTGCTCAACAAGGAACTGCACAACTTTGACATGCCCGTTGAAAGCCGCCAAATGCAAAGGGGACTGCCCATCCTGGGCTGTGAGATCTGGGCTGTGCTTGACAAGGAGCTGACCAATTTCGACATGGCGGTGGTGCGATGCCAAGCACGAAGGGGACCGCCCGTCCTTGACCTGGGCTGTCAGGTCTGCATGGTGCTCAACAAAGAAGTGCACAACTTCGACATGTCCGTTGAACGCCGCCAAATGTAAAGGGGTCCACCCATCCTTGTTCTGGACTGTCAGATCTGTGCCGTGCTCAACAAGCAACTGCGCAACTTCGACATGTCCGTTGAACGCCGCCAAATGCAACGGGGTCCGCCCATCCATGGCCTGGGATGTCGGATCTGCGCCGTGCTCAACAAGGAACTGCGCAACTTCGAAATGTCCGTATTTTGATGCCGAATGCAAAGGGGACCACCCATCCTTGTCCTGGGCTGTCGGATCTGCGCCATGCTCGACAAGGAACTGCACAACTTCAATATGTCCGTATTTTGTTGCCGAATGCAAAGGGGACCACCTATCCTTGTCCTGAGCTGTCGGATCTGCACCGTGCTCAACAAGGAACTGCACAACTTCTATACGTCCGTATTTTGATGCAGAATGCAAAGGGGACCATCCATCCTTGTCCTGGGCTGTCGGATCTGCGCCGTGCTCAACAAGGAACTGCGCAACTTCAACATGTCCATATTTTGATGCCGAATGCAAAGGGGACCACCTATCCTTGTCCTGGGCTGTCGGATCTGCGCCATGCTCAACAAGGAACTGTACAACTTCGATATGTCCATATTTCGTTGCTGAATGCAAAGGGGACCACCTATCCTTGTCCTGGGCTGTCGGATCTGCACCGTGCTCAACAAGGAACTGTACAGCTTCGATATGTCCGTGTTTTGTTGCCGAATGCAAAGGGGACCATCTATCCTTGTCCTGGGCTGTCGGATCTGCGCCGTGCTCAACAAGGAACTGCGCGACTTCGAAATGTCCGTATTTTAATGCCGAATGCAAAGGGGACCATCCATCCTTGTCCTGGACTGTCGGATCTGCGCCGTGTTCAACAAGGAACTGCACAACTTCGATACGTCCGTGTTTTGATGCCGAATGCAAAGGGGACCACCCATCCTTGTCCTGGACTGTCGGGTCTGCGCCATGCTCAACAAGGAACTGCGCAACTTCGACATGTCCGTTTTTTGATGCCAAATGCAAAGGTGTCCGCCCATCCTCGTCCTGGGCTGTCGGATCTGCACCGTGCGTAAGGAGAAGCTGCGCAACTTTCACATGTCCACTGCGCGATGCCAAATAATTCCACTCGCTCTTGTCGCTAGCCATTGCGTCCGCCTCTGGCTTTGGAAGAGAGCGGATAGGTCCGGTATATCCATGGCGCAATGGCATGTACAATACAGTGCTGTCTTGAGCTGTCGTATGCATTCCGCGCTCAAGAGGGTCGCGGGTGACTTGAACATTTGACTCTTGAGAAAACAGATAAGATAGAAAGTCAATTTCTAAGACACTATGCAGCTGTGCCAGCCTATTCTCAACCTCATCTTCGGATCTCGGATCTATACCACGGTTGTGGGCGTCTGGAGTTTCTACGTCTCGAGGTTGCAACGCCAGATGGAGTGGCGTCGACCCGACCATATCTCGGGCTCCTGTAGATGCACCGTGCTCAAGAAGGGCGCGCACGACTTGCAAATGCCCTTCTCCCGACGCCACATGTAATGGAGTCCGGTTGTCATCGTTTTGAGCTGACACATCTGCGCCGCCCTCCAAAAGGACGCGAGCGACCTCCTCATATCCCCTGAGTGATGCCATGTGCAGGGGGGTCAAATTGTCGAAGCCCCTCGAGTCCACGTCGTGTGAGCGCTCAACGATCAGCACCTTTACGAAGGCGTGTAAACCGCAAATGGTAGCATAATGCAGGGCGGTTCCGCTGGGTGGCAAAGGCCTTTCTCCTCGTTTGAACAGCTTCCAGGAGGGTAATTCTATGTTGTGTAGTGAGACCCAGACGGCGAGATGCGGTTTGCTCGAATCAAGTAGGATATTAATCCCATCCTCTACATTTCGTGACGCGCATTCGAGTCGGGCATGGTCGAACCAGTGTAGGGCGGCATATGGAGCGAGAGGAAATTTCTGAATTGCGTCTTTGGCGATGTTTTCATCTAGGTGAAGGAGGATTCCGAGGCAGGCTTTCGCGACGAGGGTGTGAGCAGGGCTCATGGATACATGATATCGGGAAATCTCCTCTTTTGCTTCGGCAAGGCGGGAAGAGGTCAAGAATTCCTTGACAGAAAAATGTGAGAACTGGATAATTTGGGAACCTCCGATATCGACGACGGCAAGAAAACTGGGGCAAATAGACAGTACCGCATTGATTGGATCTTCTAGGCGCCATCCCTCGTTGAATCTTGGGGTTGGTCCCGCATTGAAATCGAATGCGAGGAACTCCGCCAATTCTTCGACACGGAGAGGGCGGGAAGCCGCAGCGACAGATTGAAACAATCGGTGTGCAAGCTCCCAGTCTGCCTTATTGATCTCTCGCAAAGTACGTTCATACGTCTCATCGAGCGTCTCCGGTAATTCGACCAGAGCATGCCGGATACGCCCTGGGTGGCAGCCACGAAGATAGAGCACCTGGCAATACACCCACCGGAACCTACATTACATTATCAGCGAGGATCCTCAAGAAGTTAGCTATGAATGACCTACATTCCGTCAGCATTTCTTGTGAGAACGTCAATCACCATCTGCTTGTCCTGCGCTGTCCACCTTCGGTTCCTTGGGTCCTTCTCAACGACGGACCTGATATAGTTCTCGATGTCTTCCATTTGCCCCCTTTCATCCTGTAGAGAAATTGACCGGAAAGTCAAAGGTCCGAGAACAACCTTGATGTCGACCTCAGGCCGGCTTGTCACGCATATGCGAAGATTCGGAAGCTTCCAGTCGATGAGTTTCTCCACAAGTGCCAGGGCGTTCTCACGGTGGGACGGCATAGGGAATGTGTTCGAGCACTCGTCCAACGCATCCACAATCAAGAAAACTGGGGGTTGGCCCGCAAGTTTTAGTATATCCTCCAGACAACGGGCAAGTGCATCGTCGCTAGGATTTCGTGTACCAAAGTGGTGTGTTGAATAGAACTTGGAAAGGATGTCGTAGTAGGAGTCAGACTGGTCACAAATTTGTAATAAGACAGAAGTGAGCAGCCCACGCAGATCCCTTTTTTGATCTTCCCTGAAATCGTGGTAGAAGAAAGCCAGGGACGCGAGCCCACATTTCCTCATGGTATCGATATTCTCTATGATTGTGGAGCTAGCCAGCACCATAAGTTCTTGAGACAACGCATTGGAAAGGTTAACGTACCAAAGAACACTTTTCCCTGCTCCGGCTAAGACAGCAAAACCGTCAGCATCGGCAAAGATGTAGTGCGGGGCAACGACTAACGTTTCCCATGTATCCAGAGGAGAGAACTTGGCCCGGATGATTTCCATTCCGAGAAGGTATCTCCCTGAACGAACCACATCGCTGTCCCTTCATGGCGCGAATATAGGGCGATGTTGTGATTTTTCCAAGGATCAGGAGGGGAGAGCCAATTCCGAATATGTTTCAGTAATTTATCACCTGAAAGCTATCTCAACATCTTCAGGCAGCGATGATAACATCAAGATATCACCGACGTTTCGATTTCTCCATACCTCTCGCCATTTCATGTAGGACTTCTAACGCTCAATCAGGTATGAAACTAGTTCGCTGTTGCAAACAAAACGTACCAAGAGCATCCTGGACAGCATCACCAGATGCTTTGCCATCTAGTGGGAAGGGTATTCAATAGCCAGTGAGAGGCAAGTACAGTATGTTTGCTTACTCATGTCTTGGATAAGTCCATAGACAACTTTAAGAATCTCAGCTGCGGTCGTTCGAGCCTCGTCAAGGGTGAGCCGATCTAGCCTCTGCAGGACTGCTTCGGTATGCTTGTCCCCTCCATAAATTCCTTGTATTAATTCCTCTATGTTGAGCTGAATTACATAATATGTCGGCAAGAACGGACTCACTCGATCGTCCCTGCTTGAGCTCTTTTGTGGCCAACGCAAGGGTGGAGAGGAGCTCCAACGTTGTTTTGACTGCTAGTTCGTCCATGGTAGGTGTTGGAGGTACCTCCGTATATATATGGAGAAGTTTAAGAATATGTTCAATCGCCTCAAGCAAGTCGACGAGTGCGTCATAACAGTCGACAATGCCCTTGGTCGCCTGGTGCGCTCGGGTGTCACAACGAATACGCCACGGAGGATCTTAAGAAAGGCATACAGCGAGTAGGACACCGAGGCCAGCATATAAAGCGTTCGCAGGTGTAAATGCCTGTAGAACAATATCAGAGACACGGAAGACCACCATCAGCGTCTTCTTACGAACCAGGCTTATACCATCGCCAAGGGCAGCGGTAGACGAAAGCTTATATAGGAACGATACTGCACTCCGAATCGATTTCATTATCCTATCTCTTCCTCGAAATTGACCGAAGGTTCTCGCCTGATCTTGAAGAAGGGTAGTGGTTGACTCGACGGAATGGCAATTCTCGAGTTTCTGAGCGAGTGGGTGCTCCAGCAATGATATTTTTGTCTTTGTTTCGTATTCATCCAGAGCCAACTCGAAAAGCGTCCGGAAACGAAATGATACTGACCGGTCAGTCATGAGGAAAAACGTGCTCTTGAGAAGGGGTGATGGTTCGTTGTGACGAAATGATAGCGACATAGCGGGACCGGTTTGGGCGAAGGTCTTATAAGACCTTCGTTGTGTCATATGATATGTGGACGCAAAGGGGTTGCTTGAAACGGATGGGCGTAAGTTTGGGTCGAGCGCTCGAACGGGTGTGACAGCACACTGGCAGTTGATGAGTAAAGTGTGGGGACAACTAGGCGAAGACAGCGCTGTGTGCCAATGCCAGAGGATACTGTACCCACGTTTGGGTTAGGGTTTGGACAGGTCTCCAGAACAGGCAGTGCCGCGTGTGGGAATGGGAGGCTTCCCGTATCATCCCTCGGCGAGTCGGCGCTCGACATCATCACAGCCCTTGGCCTTGTCGATACCTACATGCCTGATGACACAACAATCGACTTGCCTGTGTAACATGTTCCAAAATCGAGACTTGGGGGTTCAACATCTACTACAGTAGTAACTTATACGTTGACCATATGACTGCAAACTGACCGCGATCGGGATTCTCTTCTCAATTAACAGACACTTAATATAGGACTGCCGGACTGTTCAATCCCAAAAATAGGGCCCCATATGGTCCCTGATGCAAACCGCCTGGCAGTTGTAGGTAGCTGGGTCGGAGTGACCTAGTGAGTCCGAAAGAGTTTTTGAGAGAGATGAGAGGCCACGTCCTTGTGCGAGTAAGAACGTGCGAGACAAGAAGTCGGAAACAGGAGAAGCGAAGATGTTGGAGTGTGGCGCTGGTGCTGGCAAGTAGAACGGCGGCGGTGAGACGAAGGCGGCTGGTGTTGGCGAGGCGAAGGCAGTTAGTTGGTCCTGACGAGGCGGCTGGAGCGAACGAGAAAAGGGGGCAAGACACAGAACACGTAGACCAGAAGGACGAGCAGCGTGGCGCGACAGGCTCGTGAGTTCGTCGGACGGTCGGGCAAAAAAGCACACAAACAAAAGAAGAAGAAATGGGGCCGCAGTTGCCTAGCCTTTGACGAGGCCAGACGCGGGGGTTTTAATATGCAGGTCCATGGTGAAACCGGAAAAGTATACTACGTGCAAAGTAAGCCAAAGAGGAAGCGTGAAGATACTAACTCGAGTCAGTACTGCCAGCGACAGGCCGCGTGGCGTCATAAACGATTAATAGCGATGTTCACAAGGCAGGAGGAGTAAATTGACTGGTTGTGAGTCATGTAACATTGGGCGCAAGGGCGAAGGGGCAAGTGACGGTGCTGCGGAGCCCGATGGTAATGTCTAAGATCTACAAAGAACGTACGACGAGGAGAGCAGAGTGTCTAGGGCAAAAGGCGATAAGAAAAACATACGAAGAACGGCCCTTAATACGGTATAAATATTACAAAGGGCGGGAGATTCCGAACTGAGCCTGACCAGTGAGGGCTGTGAGCGGCATGAGCCATATGGGAGGTGTGTATCGCAGTCGGCCGACGAGTTTAGGTGATCCGCGCATGATGACTTAACGCAAACGCAACGAGGGGCAATTCTTGACTATTCGAGGAAAGGCATCGATCTTATGGTAACGAGGTGGAAAGCGGAGGAATGATGGCGAGGCAGAAGGAGATGATGGTGCAGACGGGAGGCTGAGGATGACGAAAGGAAGGGTGGCGTGTCGAGCTGGCGGCACATGGGCAACGTCACATGATTCAGGTAGCCACACACTGACGAAGTCGCAGGACGGCTCAGAGATTGGCTGCGCGGCGTGCGTGGCCCGTTTCCGAGGTTAGCGCATGAGTGCAGCACGCCAGGACACCGGCCGCGAAGATTAAGGCCTATCGCAGTCCCGCGAGGCTGCAAACTAATCTTTCACGCGTTAATTTCGATCGTTTTCGGCAAGGACCGGGAGTAACAGGCGGCTAATTGACATTTGTGCATGCATGTGATTCGTCATCAGCAAAAGTGCAAAAAGTATCTAAGGACATTGTATGGTCTTGCAAGGACTGCCTCAACTACAAGGCAATACCGATCTGTTTACTGCCTTGCCTTT
>QFFA01002750.1:2753-24134 GCA_003316565.1 Russula foetens | reverse complement strand
GACCCTGGGAACTCCACGTGACCAGGGGAACACATGGGAACAGGCATGTCTCTATATAAGTTTCTCTATTGAGAGGACGCTCATGCTCTCAGAGATTAACCAATGAGAAGGCTCGGACTTATCAAATATTCCCATATAAGGGATATCTCTTGATCAATAATCTCCTTATAAGGAGTGAGAGGGTAAACACCCACTCGCCCCAAATATAGGAATAAGGATTACCAAGCACCAGACTTGGATTACTTATTGCGCAGCATGATGACTCACCTGCGCAGCAGGATGACTCATGTACTTTCATAGTCCGACATACAGCTGACTGATCACTTTGTACCATATATGGATAGATTACACCTGTCACCTGTGCCAGTGCCGGCCCTAGAGGTTGTGCACGGACCCCTCTGTATTAGTATATAAGACCTGTGAATAGTAGCAAATAGTCCCCAGACTATTCTCTTGTCTACCCCCTTGTCTAACACTGGAGCCTTTACTCCAGATCCACGTCTTGCATCTCGCACTTGTCTGCCTCTCTCTTTCGCTCCTCTGTCTCTGGCTCAGTCACCTCCACCTCAAGTATTACCTCGTCCCCCACTGCTTGCATTAAAAGTAGTGAGTTCGCGACATTAGAATAGTCTCCTAATATCGGAGCTGACTGTTCTAACAAACACAAGTGTCCTGCCCCTCCATCTCCAACGTCTACGTCCCTTTTGACTGGATCGCCCCCTACTTCTACAACGACGATGAACTCCTTCCCGATAACGCTTGGGATGCTCTAGACGGAGCATACGAGTATAACCTCACCGAGTCCGCCGCCACCATCCAACAGGCCTTTGCGCCTTCGCCCCCACAAGACCTACTCGGGTCCCCAGTACCACAAGCCTATACCGCCTCACCGGCAATCTCTGCTGTCGGTCGCGAAATCGCCATCACCCTCATCGCCAGTAGCAGGCCCCTCGACGTTCGTAGGAGCCTACGACACATTCCTACACCCAGCGCCGCTTTCACCACCACCGACACCCTCCTCGCTGTACGATGCACTCCTTCTTGCTAACACCGCCGCCACTCAACAGTATCTTGAAGGCAAACCAGTTACCAGCAACAATAGGACCCCCGACTCTTCCGTGGGCAGTAGCGCCTCCTCGCCAACACTCCAATACCCGCCGAACACCAATGAAGACGTACTGGAATACCATCTTCCCCTGGCAGTTGAAGCACCCGTCGCCACCATATCGTCGCCTCGTCCCCCATCTCCTGACTACATCGTCCGTAGTCCTTCACCCATCGTCGCCGCCACCCCCGTACTCCTGCTTCCCGACGCCGAGCTCTTCCCTCAGCTTTTTGCGCCGCCTCCGTATGTGGATCAAGTCGATCAACACCTGCATCTCTTCAAAGTCGTCTACAAACGAGGAGAGAAAATCTGGTGCCCACAAGAGGAATTCTTCAGTCCTAATCCCCTTGGTCAACTCCCGCAGATCGAAGATCTAGAATTTACTCCGGCCCATTTTGTAACACCGTTCAGAGGACCCTCCTACCACACAGTACGTGTTAGCGCCACAGACGTCCTTCCTTCCATTACCCTTTGCGCTCGGATTGGTGTCCATCCCCCTTCGCTTTCTTTTCCTTTCGGATACGTGGAAACTACATTTATTGACTCCCTCAAGTTTCTTTTTGGACAATTTCCCCCATTTTGGTTACAATATTTTGAAAACGTTCAAATTCCTCTCCTTTCCTACGACCTTCTGGACGGGCGAGTGATTACTATCTTTGGACACCTTCACTTTACTCCTGACGGAATCTTTGTGGTTAACCGGCACCACCGTATCGAAGATGTGCTACGTACCTCACCTTACTTAGCCCGCTTTTGCTGCACTCCCCGCCTTCCTGTTAACCCCTTCCTCTCTCTCTTTCCTCCTCCGACCAAATTACCTTTGTAGAAACAAGTGAGTTACGATACAAAGGTTGTAAATAAATCCAGAAAGGACAATTTTGTTGACTTAATCAAGTGCCGCAATCTTTAGTCTCACAACTTGAAGAAAGACTTCTACGTCTCAACATCATGCACTTAGCCGATTTAAGGGAACAAGTCCACATTACCTATTGGAGTGAAATCCATATTGTTACCAGAGCCCTTCTCGACTTCCTCCCTTTTGGGTATACTCTCGGACCCACAAGGTTTTACGAATACGTGGACTATCAACTCCCTGTATTAATCAATCGCTGCTGACAAACGCGCGCATATTGGGAAGTTCATCCCACCTATACAGCGAACCAAATCCGAATCTCGGAAATCACTCTCTCATATGACGAAACCTTCTTTTGGCACTATTACATCGCAGCCGAGACCCAGGAAATCACTCAAGCCATACTCCAGGGGAACAGAGTTAGATTTCTATCCCGTTTTCACCTGTCGGAAACCGAAATCCGACTTGAATTTCAAGAAATTAGAATACAAATCACCCACGAAGGAACAAAACTCGTTGGGACCCTCGGGAAAGAATATCTCCACAAGTGGGAAGAAACCGGCTGGCACACCACCAACATCAACCATGAACAAACCCTAGTAAACCCCACCGAATTCTTCTACCCCATTGCACAGCCCAACGCCCAGGGATGCAAATCCGAATACCAATGCCGACTTGGTATTATCCTCACACAACCCAGCCAATTAGGAGTAGACGATAACTATTGGAACTCCGTAGATTCTACAGAAATCGCCGACGATCTTCCATCTACACGAGCCTACACCCCGGAAATCATTCCAGACCTCGTTTCACCGACAGCTGACCATTGTGTTTGTGGAATAGACGTTTGTCACTGTGATCTCTATCGACCAGATACTCCTCCTACACCACCATATATAGAACTTTGGAGCCCGTGTTACTATCCCGCACCAATACCGGGGCTACATTATGAACGAACTGGATAAAATTACTATCCTGAATTACTTGATACTCCTCATCCTCTATTTTGGTACATTCCTTTTGTGGAACAGACTTCAGAAGATCGTCAAAACTTGCAAAGAAGAGTACGCGAATCCTTTCAGGTACATATACTTTGACGATCAAACTGGCAGAGTTATCGCAGCCACATACTCGCAGAGGCTGCCGCTCACACCGCAATTGCCAGAGAGAAACTTCGGCACCCGCCATACCAGTACCCTTACAGTGGAACCCATTTTTACTTAGACGACCCACCAATCAGGACCCATCACCACCAGTTACATCCCGAATCCCGACGATCCAGTTACCCTTTCGGGAACCAGGAGACGAACCAGTCTTTCCATCTTTGAACAATCCACCACCACCAGCTTACGCCGTACCTCCGGCTTCCCCAAACGCAAACATTTTTAGCCGATCTAGCTCAGGATCCCCTGAAATTAATAATCGCGTTCCACAGACCTTCCTACCAAGTCAAATCTACCTCGCTGTCCAAGTTCCAACACACCATTCAAACGAGAACCAAGCCTTCTTAAACCACTGTAACTTCTTGTTAGGAAATCACACTAGGATAGAAATTAACCATCGGCTCCAAGAACTTTGTGAACTCACCCCAACACCAGGAATATTCCACGGACTAATTTGGAGATACAGGATCCTCATAACCAAAGAAGGAGTCCAAGAAGATTATAGAGAGGTTGTCCAAGATCCCCGGGACCACAACCACGTCTATTTGCGGGCCCTGTACTCAGTTCATAGCAGCTGGAGTAACACCGGATACAAACTCACCTACCTTATATGAGCACTTGGACAGATCTTCTAGCAGATTACCCTACTAGATTGGAGATTACCCAAAACGAACTTCAACACACCTATTACTCGTTCACCGATTACTTTGTCACCTTACACCAGACCGAACATATTATCTTTGCCCTCTGGGACGATCAAATCCTCTTCAGTTACGGACCAGGAAACCTGTGGAGGACCTTTAATAATCAAGTAATTGACCAACAAGACTTCCTAAAAAACTTCACCCACCTAGACCAACTCAGCGAGTTCAACCCGGCCAAAGGATCTGCCCTCTTCGACGGAAAGGCAGTTCAGTGGTCCAAGAAACACGATTCTTGGAAATATCTTAACAACCATATGGTCGATTTTAGTAAATCGCAACACCCGTCAGCAGACTTCACACCGGAACCAGACTCAGACGACGAAGCTGAAGTCACCGCAGTACTTGAAAGAACTGAATCTATGATTACTGCGGCCGCGGAACAACTACAGAAACTTCGAGAACCCAGTCGAACCAGTTCCCCAGCGCCAGCTGAAACGAGTTCGTTTCCTACTCAAACCAAATCTCCTACCCAGGGAATCACCCAGACGGCCACACCGCCGGCATCCAAGGCAAAGGGAAAACAACCCATTACAAGTGGCACAAGAGCTACTTCATCCTCCACAACCACAACTACTAGTTCCTCTATACACGCTCCACATGCCACATCCGCAACAGTTAGTTCCTCACGAACACCAGCACCAAGCCAGCTACCAAAAGTTCCCTCACCAGCGCATCCACCAACACCGGTCTTCGTACCAGCACCACAACCACCGCCAGGCGGTAACCCACCAATGGCAGGACAAGTACAACAACAACAACAGGTGGCGACCCCGCCACGACCCATTGGGACACCCCCAGAACCGTTCGACGGTTCCACATCAAAGGCACAACCCTTTTGGCATGCCCTGGACAACTACTATGCCTTAAACGAAGATGCCTTTACGACAGTTGGCAGGAGAGTAGCATCAGCCCTTGGCTACTTTAAGATTGGAACATGCGCTGGAGAATGGGCTTCCAAACGAATGGATGCAGCCCTACGAGCCAACCCCAGGGATTGGGGGGAACTTGGGAGGACTTCAGAGATGCCTTTAAAGCACAATTCATTCCCCCACAAATTAAGATCGAAGCCATAGCCAAAATGCATAACACTGCAATGGGAAACCGACCATTTAACAAATGGTACCAAGAATGGAGCACGTATGCAGAAGAAGCAAATGTGGACGAACAATCTAAAATGTTCGCTTTCCGAAGAAACTTGAATCTGGGATTAACCCAGAAACTCCTCAATGTCACCCCTCAGCTGGACACTCTCCCCACTCTCGTGAGTAAAGCTCGGGAAATCGACAAGAATTGGCAAGTCTTCGGAGGAGGACAAAGCTGTCCCTTTAGAGGAGCATTCAATCGGCGGGGCCGAGGCACATCGATCCACGAACTATCTATTGGTCCTGATGGAACCACCCTCGATATCGCTGCAAATAACACCCGAGGATGGGGCCATGGACATGGTTCCAACCGCAGAGGACGCGGACGCCTTACTCCAGAGGAACGCACGTGCCGCATTAAAGAAAATTTGTGTCTCTACTGTTCAGAACCCGGACATAGGGCCGCAGCCTGTCCTAAAGCACCTAGGCGTAACAATGATACCCAGGTCCGTCAATTAGAGACCATCAATGAAAATCAATTACCCCAAGACGACCTGGAAGACTCGATGAAGAACCTCCAGGTCAACTCTATGCAAACCTCTGACATTATTGACATGGATGTCGAAACTGTACAAATCCCTTTTTAAAGCCCTCTCCTGTGGCATCGTCAGTGAGAGATGTATTATTTCCCTCTTCATGTACTATTAACACCGTCGCTTTGGGTCAGACGGTGTCCTATGTAAATGTAAATACGATTCAGAATACACGCGTACCTTCTATTCGCATCCCAGTCCGAGTCGTATCTAAGGGAAAACAAATCGATGCTCGAGCCCTCCTTGATAGTGGCGCAGAAGGACTCTTCTGCAACACCACCTTTGTCGCCAAACATGAACTACCCCTCTGGAAGCTACAAACGCCAGTCTACCCTCGAAATGTCGATGGAACAATTAACAACCAAGGAGCTATAAACTATACTACACAGCTACAAATGAATATGGGCCCAAGACACTCAGAACAAGTACGATTTTTTGTAACCAACACTGGAGCCCATGATATGCTCCTCGGAACAGATTGGTTAAAGAAACACAATCCCAACATCGACTGGGCCAAGAATGCACTCAGTCTAAATTGTTGCCCGCCGCAATGCTATGAGGACAACAATTCTAGTCCTTCACCCCTCTTGGCCTCCCTCCTGCCAATTCTGGAATGGGAGACACAAGTCGATGATGACTTTGAACTCTCAATTGGAAACACAGACACCATTGAACTCATCACGACGCATCACGAGAAATACCTAGGGCCAACTATTGGACAAACTACGGTTTCTACCTCACTAGCCATCTCACATGGAAACAAGCTTGCGGAGATTCCGCGGGAATTCCGGCAATATGCAAAGGTCTTTTCAGACGAGGAATCACAACGACTACCCCAACACCAGCCATGGGACCACAAGATAGACCTTCTACCGAATGATGCGCAAAACGGGAATTTACAGACTCACACCACCAGAACACAAGGCATTACAAGACTACATAGACACAGGCCTAAAGAATGGCACTCTACGACGATCCGAGTCCCCTTTCGCGTGCCCTTTCTTCTTTATAGATAAGAAAGATGGCAAACTTCAGCCAGTACAAGATTACCGTCCTCTCAATGAGATTACAAGAAAAAATGCAGCACCCATACCACTAATCCCTGAACTTGTAGACAAGCTACTCGGTGCACGTTTTTTTACCAAATTGGACGTACGATGGGGATACAACAATATACGGATACGAGAAGGCGATGAATGGAAAACCGCCTTTGCGACCCCTCTCGGTCTCTATGAATCACGAGTCATGACATTTGGACTCTGCAACGCCCCCACAACATTTCAAACATTCATGGATACAATGTTTGCAGACCTCATCACATTAGGACACATGATCGTCTACCTTGACGATATCATGATCTTTGCATCCACTCTAAATGAATTAAAAATGTGGACGCATTGTGTTCTTAAATGCCTCCAAGAACTGGACCTCTACTTATGAGCCGAGAAATGCTCTTTCAACCAAAGATCAGTTGAATACCTAGGCCTCATCATCTCTGAAGGAGAACTACACATGGATCCAGTTAAACTCACAGCAATTAAAGATTGGCCACGTCCCAAGTCTATCAAGGAAATACAGAAATTCCTGGGCTTTTGCAATTTCTACCGTCGCTTTGTACAAGATTACTCGACCTTAGCAAGACCACTGTTTGACCTAACCAAGAAGACAATGCCTTGGAATTGGACACCATCATGTGAAAACGCATTCACCGCATTACAACGCACTTTAACCACTTCACCAGTCCTCGCGCTCCCGGACTATGACCGCCCGTTCATACTAATCACTGATGCAAGTGATTATGCCACAGGAGCTATACTGGAACAAAACGACGCACTCAGTCGTTCACACCCAGTCGCCTACTACTCGAAGTCACTACAACCAGCTGAACGCAACTACGAAATCCATGACAAAGAACTACTCACAATTATATATGCTCTAAAGCACTTCTGTCACTACCTACAGGGTAGTCCACACACGACGAAGATATTCTCGGACCATGCGAACCTCAAATATTTCACCACGAAACAAACCCTGTCACGCCGCCAAGCATGTTGGTTGCTGTTCTTGAGTGATTTCCACTACGAAATTATCCCAAAACCAGGCAAAATGAACAAAGCTGATGCTCTGTTATGGCGGCCAGATTATAAAGAGGGGATAGCATCCAATAATGCGGAAAAAATCTTGCTCACCCCAGACAAATTTTGAATTCAAGCACTACATACCATGGCAATTCCTATCGCGTTAAACACAGATTTGAAAACAGCGATACAAGATGCAATCAAAACGGATCGCCTTACGGGCCAGCTACTAAAAGAAATCCTCGTTAGTGGCCCTCAAAGCATTACTAAAGGCCTACAAGATTGGAACTACGAAGAAGGCCTTATCTTGAACAAAGGGCTCATTTACATCCCTAACAATGGCGACCTCAAACGCAAAGTGGTACAGACCTTCCACAACGATTTACTAGGACATCCCGGAGAATGGAAAACCATTGAACTCATCACTAGAGAATATTGGTGGCCAGGAATCACAGAATTTGTAAAAAACTACATCAAAGGATGCGCCACCTGTCAAGCGACAAAGATACGTCCCCCAGTCAAAGTACCAATCAAGCCAAACAAAATCCCTACTGGAGTTTGGGAAACCATCACCATGGACTTCATTGTAGACCTCCCCACATCAAAAGGATATGATAGTATCCTTACGGTCGTAGACCGTCACAGCAAAGCAGTCATTTTATCACCTTGCCACAAGACCATCACAGCAGAACAAACTAGCCAACTACTCATGGACAATGTATGGAAACGCACAGGTTTCCCCCTAACAGTTATCTCAGATCGTGGACCACAATTTGCAGCACAAGTAACCCGAGAATTATGGCGAAAACTAGGAATCGAACAAAGGCTTTCTACTGCGTTCCACCCACAGACGGATGGAGAATCCGAACGAGTTAACCAAGAAATTGAGCAATACCTACGCATTTGTGGAAACTTCCAACAAGACAATTGGGCAGACTTACTCCCCATCATAGAATTTGTGCACAATGCACGCCCTCATCGCAGTACCCATAAATCACCATTCGAGATCTGGTATAGGTTTCAGCCCACCTTCAAACCACCACTATACTTGCAAACCAGACTACAAAGCGTTGAGGAACACGTACAATACCTAGAACAAGTACGCAAAGAAGTCACAGTGGCTCTACTACTCGCTGCTAATGAAATGTGCAAGGGAAAGCCCCCTGAACCATCACACGTCTTCCACAAAGACAACCTTGTTTTACTCGAAGCCACGAATCTCCAGACCACTCATCCTAAAGCCAAACTCATACCACGACGCTATGGCCCCTTTAAAGTCCTATGGGCCACTGCTACTAACTGCAAATTAGAACTACCCCTGACGATGAAAATACACCCTGTATTCCACAACTCGCTATTGAAACCATATGTTGAAACTACCTCGCATGGCCCTAACTTCGACAGACCACCACCAGAAATTGTAGGCGATGAAGAAGGACACTATGAGATAGAACAAATCCTTAAATCCTGGCCTACATGAAATCGCAAAAGCACACAGTACCTAGTCAAATGGAAAGGGTACCCCGACTCCGAGAACTCCTGGTTACCCACCAAAGAGTTAAAACATGCTAAAGAACTACTAAAGAAATTCGAAGTGCGACATAGACAAGTTCAAGCCTTGCAGGCGCAAGGAAAGCCTAAAGAGGGGATACTGTCACGATCGCGGCCGTCGGCCGCGTTCATGACCTCCACACAAGCTCCTGGAGCACAGGACCTTAAGAGGGGATCGAGAACGATGCCCCTAAGTCCACAGGACCCGCCCCTAAAGCCAAGCTATAGTCAAGTAACCAAGTCAAACTTGGGGACACGTGACTCTGGGAAAGTACACGTGACCTAGGGAACACGTGACTCTGGGAAAGTACACGTGACCTAGGGAACACGGGGCCATGGGACATTACACGTGACCCTGGGAACTCCACGTGACCAGGGGAACACATGGGAACAGGCGTGTCTCTATATAAGTTTCTCTATTGAGAGGACGCTCATGCTCTCAGAGATTAACCAATGAGAAGGCTCGGACTTATCAAATATTCCCATATAAGGGATATCTCTTGATCAATAATCTCCTTATAAGGAGTGAGAGGGTAAACACCCACTCGCCCCAAATATAGGAATAAGGATTACCAAGCACCAGACTTGGATTACTTATTGCGCAGCATGATGACTCACCTGCGCAGCAGGATGACTCATGTACTTTCATAGTCCGACATACAGCTGACTGATCACTTTGTACCATATATGGATAGATTACACCTGTCACCTGTGCCAGTGCCGGCCCTAGAGGTTGTGCACGGACCCCTCTGTATTAGTATATAAGACCTGTGAATAGTAGCAAATAGTCCCCAGACTATTCTCTTGTCTACCCCCCTTGTCTAACACTGGAGCCTTTACTCCAGATCCATGTCTTGCATCTCGCACTTGTCTGCCTCTCTCTTTTGCTCCTCTGTCTCTGGCTCAGTCACCTCCACCTCAAGTATTACGTCGTCCCCCACTGCTTGCATTAAAAGTAGTGAGTTCGTGACAGATGTACACATCCCTGCCGTGGATTTTTTACCTTCCATTACCTTGTGTGCTCACGTCGGACTTCATCCCCCTTCTACCTTTCCCTTCGGTTACTTGGAGACTTCTTTTGTGGACTCCATCAAGTTTATTTTCAGACAATTCCCTCCTTCGTGGCTCAAATACTTTGAGGGCGTACTCGTACCCCTTGTTTGCTACGATCTTCTTGACGGCCGTCTGGTTACTGTAGCTGGCCACCTCCATTTCACTGCTGAGGGAATTTTTGTTATTAACCGGCAGTGTCGTTTTGAGGACATTTTACGTTTCAAGCCCCAACTTTTCGCCTTTTGTGCTTTACCACGTACTCCTTTCAACCCCCTTCCTTATCTTTCACCACCTCCCACTGAACTACCTTTATAAAATTTTACTAGTAAGTTTATAAAGGTTTCAAGTCTCAATAAAGAAGGGTTCTTATTATATTGAAAATCCTTAAGTGTCTCAAGAACAAAGTTTAACCTTTGCAGGAATTAGCCGTCTCGCGGATCTAAGAGAACAAGTTCATATCACTCACTGGAGTGAGATTAACTTCGGCACACAAACCCTTCTCGACTTCTTACCTTTTGGTTGAGCCCTTGCTCCCACTAGGTTTTATAACCTCGTTGATTTCCACCTTCCCACTCTAGTCAATCTTGCTAGAGAAACTCATATCTATTGGGCAGTCAACCCAACTTGAACCATTGACCAAGCTCTCATCAATTCCCTTACCCTTTCCTCGGACGAAACTTTCTTTTGGCATTATTACGTACCGGCCAAAACCCAGGAAATCACGCAAGCCATCCTCCAGGGAAATCGAATTCGATTTCTTTCCCAATTTCACCTCTTGGAAACCGAAATCAGGATCAATTTCAATGAAATCCACTTACAGACCACCCAATTGGGCACCGAACTCATTGGTACTTTGGGAAAAGAATACACCTATAAGTGGTCAGATCAACTTTGGAGCGCTACTAGACTAAATTCTGAAGTAGCCCTCGTCGACCCTATCGCCTTCTACTACCCAATCGCTGTACCCAACGCTTGCACTATAAAAGAAAAAGGTACTGACATTCAGTAGGTAAAATTGATGAAATTCAACAGTTTTTTACATGAAAATCCAGGAATCTGCACCATTCAGTACTTTGCTGTGACTTTTTTGAAAATTTGTCAGTAGGCTAAGTACTGAAATTACAAAGAATCTGCACCATTCAGTATGCCAGACTACTGAAACTCAGTACCTTTTTCTTTTACAGTATTGGGGTTGCGAAGAAGAATACGAACGACGCCTCGCCAGTATCCTCTTGATATGTGATGACTTCAAAATCAACGCTGATTACTGGAACTCAGTGGATAGTACTGAAGTGGACACCACTGAAGCAGTTATTGCTGAACTAGAGGATCTTATTGCGGACTTACCAGCCTCTTCACCCCCATCCTCTACCCAAGAATACCTAGACGCTAGAGCCCTCACTCCCCCATCCTTTGATTTTTGTGGTTGTGGCATAGATCTTTGCCATTGTATACTTTATCGCCCAGACACTCCTCCCACTCCTCCCTATATTGAACTTTGGCACCCTAGGGATCATAAAGAGCCAATCCCCAGACTACATTACAACAGAATAGGATAAACTGGATCTTGTCAACCTTATCCTAATCCTAGTCCTATACTTCATCGTTTTTATCATCAGATCTAGACTTTATTTTCTAGAAGAAGCCATACTCGAAAGACTACATCAAGTTATTGAGATACAAACAAACTGGTGACTTCCTCCCACAGATCTAACCGCAGAGGACGATGCGCCAATCGAAACCACAAGAGAGAACAATCAGCCCCAGCCGTCCCAGCTATAGATTGAAGGAACAATCCATTCCTGCTCAGACGTCCTAGAGACCAAGATCCATCCCCACCAGTTACATCCCAAATTCCCCAGATCCAGCTACCTGTACCAGATGTCAACGAGCCCATCTTTCCTTCATTGAACAATCCACCTCCAGTACCATCCCCATTACTAAACATATACAGCTGATCCAGTTCGGAAACCCCAGAAACCAACAACCGTGTTTCACAGGTCTCTCTCCCCGAGCAAACCTATATAACCCTACAAATCCCAACCCGTACCAAAGCCGAAAGCCGGGCCCTCCTAAATCACTGTAATTTCCTACTCGGACGTCACCCTCGAGTAGAATTCAATCACCATCTCGATGCCCTCCTTCGGAACTGTCCAACACCTGGGATATTCCAAGGATTAATTTGGAAGTACAAAGTCGTTATCACCACAGATGACATACAAGAAGAATACCGCATCATCGTACAAGATCAATACGACCCAAATCACGTTGTACTGCGAGCTGCCTACTCAGTTCACTTTAACTGGGATAACACTGGCTACCAACTTACCTATATATGAGCGATTGGGAAGATCTTAAAGCAGATTACCCAACCCGAATTCAACCTACTCCCGAAGACCACGCCCATGTCTATGCCTGCTTCAAAGACTGGTTCATTACCCTATACAAAACCAAGCGGATCATCTTTGCCTGGTGGAATGAGCAAGTCCTTTACAGCCAACCAGGACAGCCTTGGAGATCCAACTACACCAACAAACTTATCGAGGGAAAGGAATTCATTCTTTCCTACCCATACCTAGAACAACTTAGCAAACTCAACCCCTGGAAAGGAGCTGCCCTCTTCGATGGAAAGGCAGTCAAGTGGTCCAAAAGTGGTTATTGGAAATACCTTAACAACTATTTGGTCAATTTTAGCAAATCTACCCATCCTTTGGCCGATTTTACACCAGAACCAGACTCAGAAGATGAAGCCGAAGTCACAGCAGTACTCAAAAGAACTAAATCCACGATCACAGCAGCCATAGAACGGTTACAGGAACTTCAAGAACCTAGTTGCACCAGCTCACCAGTACCCATCCGAGAAGCGAGTCCGCTTCCTACTCAAACCAAATCTCCTACCCAGGAAATTACCCAGACAGCCACACCACTGGCATCTAAGGCAAAGGGAAAACAGCCTATCACGTGGGGCACAAGAGCTACTTCATCCTCTACAGTTCCTCGTACCTCTACCCCCAGTTCTTCACAGGCACCAGCACCCAGTCAACCACCAAAGGCCCCCCCACACCACCACCAGTTCGACCACCTACACTGGTCTTTGTACCACCACCACAGCCACCACCAGGCGGAAATCCACCCACACCACCACCAATGGCACAACAGGGGCAATAGCAACAGCAGGCTGCAGCCACACCACGTCCAATTGGGATACCACCAGAACCCTTTGATGGGTCAGTGTCAAAGGCACAATCCTTTTGGCATGCCTTAGACAATTACTACGCTATAAATGAAGATGCGTTTACCTCAGTTGCCAAAAGAGTAGGGTCAGCCCTTGGCTACTTCAAGATCGGAACTTGCGCTGGAGATTGGGCTGCTAAACGCATGGAAGCAGCTCTGCGAGCTAACCCTTGAGATTGGGGAACTTGGGCCCAATTCAGGGACAGCTTTAAGGCCCAGTTCATCCCTCCACAACTCAAGGTGGAGGCTATTAGCAAGATGTATTCTACTGCAATGGGAAACCAGAACTTCAACTCCTGGTATTAAGAATGGAGCACATACGCAGCGGATGCTGATGTAGATGAAACATCTAAAATGTTTGCTTTTAGGAAAAACCTGAATCAAGGATTGAACCAGAAGCTCCTTAATGTCACCCCCCAACCCGACACTTTGCCCATTCTTGTGGATAAAACACGTGAAATTGACAAAAATTGGCAAGTGTTCGGAGGAGGATTAAACCGTCCATCCTGAGGATCATTCAATTGGCGGGGCCGAGGCACATCGATCCACGAACTATCTATTGGTCCTGATGGAACCACCACAGAGATTGCAGCAAATACTACTCGAGGCTGTGGCCGCGGATGCGGCACCAACCACAGAGGACGCAGACGCCTCACTCCCGAAGAAAGAGCCTGCTGTCTCAAGGAGAATTGTTGTCTCTATTGCAACGAAGAAGGACATTTTACAGCTCAATGTACCAAGCTGCCAAATCGTTGTCCTAACCCTCCGGTCCATCAATTAGAGACCGTTAATGAAAATCAAGTACCCCAAGGCGACCTAGTGGAGTCAATGTCTGGACTCCAAGTTGCATCTATGCAAACCTCTGATATAGTCGATATGGAAATCGACTCTTCATCTTTTTAGATTCCTCTCCTGCTGCATCGTCAGTGAGAGATGTACCACTTCCCCAATACTGTACTATCAATACCATCGCTTTGGGTCAGACGGTTTCTGCAAACCCCCTTGTAAATGTACGTACGATTTGGAATACACGCATACCTTCTATTCGCATCCCAGTCCGAATCATATGTAAGGGGAAGCAAATCGATGCTTGCGCACTCCTCGACAGTGGCGCTGAAGGCCTTTTCTGCAATTCGGCCTTTGTTGTCAAACACAAGCTACCACTTTACAAGCTTACCTCCCCTGGGTATCCAAGAAATGTTGATGGAACTATCAACTCCCAAGGCGCAATAAACTACATTGCGCGACTATAGATGAATATGGGTCCGCGACATACAGAACAACTCCAGTTTTTCGTTACCAACACGGGGAATCACGACATGCTACTAGGCACAGATTGGCTAAAGAAACACAATCCTAACACTAACTGGGCAAAGAATGCGCTCAGTCTAGACCATTGCCCGCTGCAATGCTATGAGGACAACAGTCCTAATCCTTTGCCACGCATTGCCTCTATACTCCCCACAGATATATAGGAGGAACACATTGATGACTACTGGGATTTAGCAAGTGGAAACATGGACACACTTGACTACACTATGACAGCAAGTGGAAACACGGCCACACTTGACTACTACAATCAATTGAATGGCAACACGGACACATTCAATCTACATGCACACCATGAGAAATATCTAGGACCCACGATGGGACACACTACAGCATCCACAGCTCCTTTGAATGGACCTGTTATTGGACAAACTACAGTTTCAACTATGCTAGCTATGTCACAGAAAATACAACTTGTGGAGATTCCACAGGAATTCCGGCAATACGCCAAGGTCTTTTCGGACGAGGAATCACAGTGACTACCTCAACATCAGCCATGGGATCACAAAATAGACCTTCTACCGAATGCGCAGATGCACAAAACAGGAGTTTACAGACTCACCCCGCCAGAAATGAAGGCGTTAAAGGAATATATCGACATAGACCTAAAGAATGGCACTCTACAAAGATCTGAATCCCCTTTCACATGCCCCTTCTTCTTTATAGACAAGAAGGATGGCAAACTACAACCTGTACAAGACTACCATCCTCTCAATGAAATCACTAAGAAAAACGCGGCACCTATCCCTCTTATTCCGGAGCTTGTCGATAAGCTACTCGGTGCGCGGTACTTTACCAAGTTGGACATTCGATGGGGATACAACAACATATGGATACGTGAAGGTGATGAATGGAAAACCACCTTCAAGACCCCTCTCGGTCTCTACGAGTCAAAGGTAATGACCTTTGGACTCTGCAATGCCCCAGCAACCTTTCAGACATTCATGGACACACGGCTCGCTGACCTTATTGCATTAGGACACGTTATCATCTATCTCGACGATATTATGATCTTTGCATCCACTTTGAATGAACTAAAAATGTGGACACATCGCGTTCTCAAATGCCTTCAAGAACTTGACCTCTATTTACGACCCTCGAAATGCTCTTTCAACCAATGATCGGTTGAATACCTTGGACTTATCATCTCTGAAGGAGAACTACGCATGGACCCGGTCAAGTTAAAAGCCATTGCAGATTGGCCACGCCCTAGGACAGTTAAAGACATACAGAAATTCCTAGGCTTTTGCAACTTCTACCGCCGCTTCGTACAAGATTACTCAACTCTAGCACGTCCATTATTCGATTTAACCAAGAAGACAATGCCTTGGAATTGGACATCCTCTTGCGAACAAGCCTTTGTCGCGTTACAATGCGTTTTGACCACTTCCCCAGTCCTCGCACTCCCCGATTACGATCGCCCTTTCACTTTGATTACAGATGCAAGTGATTATGCCACAGGAGCAATACTAGAACAAAACGACGCGTTAGGTCGTTCACACCCAGTTGCCTACTACTCAAAATCACTGCAGCCAGCGGAGCGAAACTACGAGATCCACGATAAAGAATTACTAGCGATTATTCACACACTGAAGCACTTCCGCCACTACCTACAGGGTAGTCCGCACAAGACAAAAATTTTCTCAGACCATGCAAACCTCAAGTATTTCACGACTAAGCAAACTTTGACACGCCACCAAGCCCAATGGTCGCTCTTCCTCAGCGACTTTAACTACGAAATCATTCCAAAACCAGGAAAAACGAACAAAGCTGATGCTCTGTCACAGTGGCCAGACTATAAAGAGGGGATAGCATCCGATAATGCAGAAAAAATCTTGCTCACCCCAGACAAATTTCAAATTCACGCTATGCATACCACAGCAATTCCAATTACGATAAACACAGAATTAAAGACAGCAATCCAAGATGCGATTAAAGCGGATCGTCTTATGGGCCAATTACTCAAAGAAATCCTCATTAGTGGCCCATGAAGCATAACTAAAGGCCTACAAGATTGGAATTACGAAGAAGGCCTTATCTTGAACAAAGGACTCGTCTATGTCCCCAATAATGGCGACCTCAAACGCAAAGTCGTACAAACCTTCCACAATGACCTACTAGGACACCCTGGAGGATGGAAGACCATTGAACTAATCACAAGAGAATACTGGTGGCCAGGAATCACAGAATATGTAAAGAACTACGTCAAAGGATGTGCCACCTGCCAAGCAACAAAAATACATCCCCCCATCAAAATACCGCTCAAGCCAAATGAAATCCCAACAGGAGTTTGGGAAACCATTACTATGGACTTCATTACAGACCTCCCCACTTCGAAAGGATATGACAGCATCCTTACGGTTGTAGACCATCATAGCAAAGCAATAATTCTATCACCTTGTCACAAGACAATCACCGCAGAACAAACCAGCCAACTCCTTATTGACAATGTATGGAAACGTACGGGTTTCCCTCTGGCAATCATCTCGGACAGAGGTCCTCAATTTGCAGCACAAGTAACGTGCGAACTATGGCAAAAACTAGGAATTGAACAAAGACTCTCAACAGCATTTCACCCGCAAACGGATAGAGAATCCGAATGAGTTAACCAGGAAATTGAGCAATACCTTCATATCTGTGGAAACTTCCAGCAGGATAATTGGGCAGACTTACTCCCCATCATTGAATTTGCGCACAATGCTCATCCACACCGCAGCACCCATAAATCACCCTTCGAAGTCTGGTATGGGTTCCAGCCCACCTTTAAACCACCATTATACTTGCAGACCAGACTACAGAGCGTTGACGAACGCATACAGTACTTGGAGCAAATACGCAAAGAAGTTACCACGGCTCTAATACTCGCAGCTAATGAAATGCACAAGGGAAAGCCCCCTGAACCATCACACACATTCCACAAGGACGACCTCGTTTTACTCGAAGCCATGAATCTCCAAACCACACATCCTAAAGCCAAACTCGCACCACAACGTTACGGCCCCTTTAAAGTCCTATGGGCCACTGCGACTAACTGCAAACTAGAACTACCTCCAACAATGAAGATACACCCCGTATTTCACAACTCCCTCTTGAAACCATACATTGAAACTACTACACATGGTCCTAACTTTACACGACCACCACCGGAAATTGTTAGCAGTAAAGAAGGACACTATGAGATAGAAAAAATCCTTGCATCCTGGCCTACACGCAATAAGAAAAGTACACAATATCTAGTCAAGTGGAAAGGCTACCCCGACTCCGAGAACTCTTGGCTTCCTGCCAAAGGACTAACACATGCCCAAGAGTTGTTACAAGATTTCAAAATATGATTAGTATGAGCTCAAGCCTTGCAGGTGCAAGGAAAGCCTAAAGAGGGGATACTGTTGCGACCGCGGCCTTCGGCCGCGATCGTAACTACCGCACAACCACGTGCACAAGTACCTGTGATGCACTCATCTCCCGTGACACCCAAGCTAAAGAGGGGATTGCTAGCGATACCTCTAAGTCCACAAGTCCCGCCCCTAAAGCCAAGCTATAGTCAAGCGTCGAAAATGAACCCGGGGTCACGTGATCCTGGGAAACCTCATGTGACCATACCACGTGATCGGTCACATGACCCCTCCGCACTTTCGAGATCATGTGATGTGTCACGTGCCCAAGTCCAGTCACACGCCCCTAGCGGACAAACGGTCCGTATGGCGCGAACGGCCTGCTTTAGGAAAGCAGTCCGCCCTGTTACTGATGTCTGGAAGACAATCGGAATGACCAAGTCAACCCCAAGATCCCCAGCCCAATCAGAGGGCCTTACTCAGCTGCATAGCATTGCGCAGCAGCCTTACTCATCTGCGCAGCAATCACGCCATTGCGCAGCAGGATGAGTCATGTACTTCTAGACTCCAACATACAGCTGACTGATCACCTTGTACCATATATGGATAGATTCGTACCCATAGTCCATTGATTAACCTACCCTTAAGTAGCACACGGACCACCCTGTATTAGTATATAAGACCTGTGAATTGTAGCGAATAGTCCCCAGACTATTCTCTTGTCTACACCCACCATCGACTCTGGAGCCTTACCTCCACCTTGCCATTTCACTCCTCTTCGCCTACTGTTCCCTCCTTTGTCTTTGGTACAGTCACCTCCAACTCCAAGCTCAAGTTGCCACCCTCCCTACTGCTCAACAAGTAGTAAGTTCGCAACAGAAGGGATTGGGAACAGGGGAGGAACTGGAAGCAGGGGAGGGGTCGTAGGATGGTACTTGTGAAGGTGGGGGACAAGGCGAGTGCGGATGGCAGCATGGGTGAGCCTTCGTTCTATGTCAATGAGTTTACCTTCAACCTTCCTCTCATCATTGGCTATCTCCAATTTCTGCCGCTTGAAACCTTCGAGCTGGTTAAGGTAGCTTCGGTACCGATGAACATCTGCAATGACCCCAGGGTCTTTCACTGTAAAAGAAAAAGGTACTGAGTTTCAGTAGTCTGGCATACTGAATGGTGCAGATTCTTTGTAATTTCAGTACTTAGCCTACTGACAAATTTTCAAAAAAGTCGCAGCAAAGTACTGAATGGTGCAGATTCCTGGATTTTCATGTAAAAAACTGTTGAATTTCATCAATTTTACCTACTGAATGTCAGTACCTTTTTCTTTTATAGTGTTTTAGTGAAACAAGTGCGTCATCGATAAGGAGGCAGGAAACATAGGATGGGTGGAAAATGTTGTGGTCCATGTCTTTTGGACCAGGGCGACTGATATTAGGGGAAGGGAAGGGATGAGTGTGAAGGGGAGTGGAATAGGTTGGGGCACCCTTCTTTCTTGTTCCTACAAGGTGTGTTTCATCACCAACTGCTTGGTAGGAAATGTAGGTGGCAGCTTCCGCCTGCCCACGCTCGTTAATGAAGATGAGGGGGTAATGACTTGGGTCAGCCGCATCAAACTTTTCCCATCCTTCTCCAGGGTGTGCTGGGTCCTGAAGAAGCTGGATAGGGTTATTAGAGGAGAGGGAGTCAGGTTCTGACCCTGCCGAAATGTGATGAAGAAGGGGGACGTCCACTGGGATAACTGAGATTTGGGGTGCCTCCATGTATCCTTTGATGATGTCAGTGATATTGGGGATAAAGAAAAGGTGGAGGACATTGTTATAGTCCCTAATGCTGACATCAATGGGCTCATCATCTAGCCCTTGGTTAGCAAGGGTGGTGATGGTGGGGAGAAGGTCCTCAGTCCAGGCTTCCAGAGCTTTAGTCAAGCATGAGGTATCCTCCATAGCCCTCAAGACTGCTTGGCAATTCAAGTGTACTTGCTTGATCTCCTCCACTGAGGGCGCACTTACGCTTAGGGTGGTTCGTTTGACAAGTGGGGTAGGGGGGTAGAGGCCGTGGAGTTCCCCTTCAATTGACTGGACTCCCTGTATCTCCATTGGTGTAAGAAGGTCCTGCTGGCTCTGAATTCTCTCCAGGAGAGTCAATGGCTGGGAGGGAAAGGAGGTAGGTTCCGGAGTATGACAGCTGTGTAGTTGAGAAGGCAGGGGGGTGTGGACTGGAGAGGGTGACGATGTCCTCAGTACAAAGGTAGGTACATGGCTCGGGACAGGTAATGAAGAGGACGTCTGAGCAGGAGCCAAAGTGGGAGGGGTGGAGCTCGTGATGGATGGTAGTTTCTCCATAAACTGTGCTACAGATGCTGTCAATGCGTCAGATGGGGTCCATTGGGGTGACGATTGTCGTGAAAATGGCCATAGCAAGTCCTCGGTTGACTTGTTGGGTGTAGATGGTATGGCCATAGTACTGATAGACAAAGGAGGTGTAGTGGTCAAAGTTGTGGGACATGGGATGATGTTTTCATTGTCGAACTGAAGGGTATTTATGTTGCTGAGGTTGTCGGAGTTGGAATTTGAACTGGAGTTTCTTCGGTGAAATTCATTAAGAAGTTCTGGTACGTGGATGTCTTCTTGATTTACCTATGAGTCGTGTGCTGGTGAGTAGTCCTTCCATCTTACAAGATACTGCTTTTTCTTCCATCTTCCGAAGGTATGTTCTTTGAGGACCCTTTCAACTTCCCATTCTGGTTCGCCTTCTATGATTTCTGGTGGTGGTTCTAGAAAATTTGGACCATGCTGTTCCATCTCCTTATAAGGTGTGAGAAGAGAAGTATGGAAGACATCATGGATGCTCCAGGAGGAGGGAAGGCGGAGTCGATAAGCGACATGGGAGACTTGGGAGAGTACTTCAAATGGTCCATATCTTTTTGGAGCGAGTTTGGGCGTGATATTGCTCGGTAGCTTTAGGTTTGTTCCTTCTAACCAGACCTTTGTTCCTATTTTGAATGGTTTGAATCGGGGCTTTTCTTTTATCCAGGTTTCTTGCACTTTACGTTGTGCCTCTTGGGCGGCTTCCCTGGCTTCTTTAATGTTTTTGAGGCGGGCCTCTATCGAGGGAATATCGGATTTTCTTCGGGGTTGGTGTATTTTGGGTGTGTAACCAATAAGGAGTTTATAGGGGGCTTTCTTTGTCGTTGCTGAGGGCCAGGAGTTCTTGGTGTACTGGGCTAGTGGTAGCCAAGCGTGCCAGTTATTTTGCTGTGTGCCACAGAAAATACAAAGGTATTGTTCTAGGGACTGGTTGGTGCGTT
>QFFA01002734.1:0-13474 GCA_003316565.1 Russula foetens | reverse complement strand
GGGTTGTTCGATACGAACCACCCGCTGTTGATCGCGATCTCGAGTGTGCGGGACCTTGGGCTGGGCCTTGGAGCCTGGGACAGTGATGGAGGCGGAGGGGACGAATAAAGGGGACGACTGCGTTGTTCTGTGTAACCAAGAGGGAACAAGCGAGAGAGTCGAGAACAGAACAGGACCGGACCACGGTCTGGGCCGAGAATTGAGCGATGACGTCAGGTGCCAGTGGTGACTGACTGACCGACCGACAGTCTCTAGTCTAGTCTAGATTGCCTGCTCTTGCTCGTATCCAAATCAATCCAAATCGAAAAAATGCAAATCCTACAACCAACCCAGTTAACATCCTTTCCACCCTCTGCTCCTGGTCCTGCGCTGGCCTCAGGATTCTCCTCATTTCATCTATGGATCACTCCTTGGCCCTTTCACAACCCGTCATCGACACCGACGCAGGCCGTCGGTACTTGGGCGCTCACCGCCACAGACGCGAGATTGGGGCCCTCATCTCCCCCAACCTCTCCCCGACGCGCTCCCCATACCCTCTCCCCTACTATAATCCCCGCACCACAAAAATCAACCCAAAGTTGCACAGAGATGCTGAACCTTTGATCACCACCATCACCTCCACCCATTCGTCCTCCAATGACGAGCCCCCATTACCCTCCTCGGCGCCGCGCCATCTGCGCAATTCCGTGCCAGACGTCATCTACAAGCACGGCCCTCGCATTCCCTCCTCCTCATCCCTGGCTCTTCACGGCGGCCCAGCTGCGATCCACGGTACACGGGCGCGCTTTGTCTCCCTCCCCGCCGTGATTTCCTCGTTTCCTAACATCGACACAGAATGCGACCGCCTCGAGCGCGCATGCGGCCGTACCCCGACGGCGCACCTGCGCCTCCGAGATGACCCACCGCCGAGCTCTCCCCACCAGCCGCGCGGGAATGGCCCACCGCCGCCCCTCGCGCCCAAATGGTCCCATTGGGCGCTCGTTCTCCGCATAAAGCGCGCATTGCGCAGGGATGGGAAGGATATTCGTGATTACGTCGAGGCAGACCAGATCGATGAGCTCTTCCGTCGGGACGTCGAGGAACGCGGGCGAAGGGAGCGCGAGCGTGGACGGATGGCGCGTATGCGTTCCGGCCAGGAGCAGTCCGATTCTGATGAAAACACACGTTCGTCATTGTTTTCCCATGTCGTCTTCCTTGGAGCCTGATGGGCTTATCGTGACTTTTCAGATATTTTTGGCGTCCCGCTGAATGAGGGCGTGCTCCGCGCATCCGCAACTGCCATTCTAGGTGGATATAGGCACGACCTCCCACTCGTCGTCTTTCTGTGTGTCGAAGAACTATACCGTACGGGTGAGTATGGACGTTCAATCCACTTGTCGCCTCATCACAGACCTTTCTTATAGGCATCTACAAGAGTGGTCTCTTCCGTGACCTTCCCAATCGCCAACGGCACCACGAATTGATCACCTTGTTCAACACCCCTCCTGCGTTTGGTGAGGGCATGAGTTTACGTGCAGAATCAACTCCGGATATCTGCGCGCTCCTCCTCACGTACCTCAAAGAACTGCCTGAGCCTGTCTTGACGCCGTACCTCTTCAATGCCTTCTGGAACTGGTGTGTTCGACCGAGCGTGAAACGCGAGGACGAACGCATGCGGAAGGAGCAAGACGAGGAAGAGGATCTCCGCGCCCGCTTCTTCCAAACAGGGCAGCGGCCCCCGCGGCCGTCGCACCGTGTCCTCTTTGAAAAGGCTCGCTTGCGCGCTGTACAGGACAACGACGCCGAGTCTGGGCAGGTGGCCGTTGCGCGAGACCTGCTGCGCCTGCTCCCGACGCACAGCTTCTCGCTAATCGTCTACCTCTGCGCATTCTTCACGCAGGTACCCCTCTGCCCAGAGAATGGTATCACTTTTGAGGATATCGGCCGCATCTTCGGCCCTCCCGTCTTTGGCGGGCCCGTGCCCGCAGCGCGCCGCATGATGGTTTGGTTCCTCAAGCGCTGGAATCGCGTGTCGGATGGCCTGCTCGAAGTGGAGCAAGACGACAATGCCACTGCTTCGGCGCCGTCCTCACCCCCTCTGTCCAGACGGGACATGCTCGTGCTGGAACGTGCAGACGCTTTTGAGCTGCTCGCACCTGACGAGCAGGAGGAAGACGAGCTCGATTTCCGCGCAGCTCTAATAGATTCCGAGGAGCGCCGTGGGTTTCATTCAGCCAAGATTGAGCCCGCCAACACTGCGGTGTCGTCTTTGCAGACCCAGAATCGCTGTGATCGCTATGGCTCCGGCTGTGTTGCACAAGAGATTATGATCGCACCCTCGGGCCCGCCAGGTTGGCTTGGTGAAGCCAAAGGCAGGGGAAGAGAGCGTTCGCTCGATCCGGATGATTCGATTTCGCAGGTCCCACCGCGCGATAAACAGTCGCCAGCTGGTGAGCGTCGTCCCGATTCGATGCTGCGTCATGCCTCATCTCCTCTCTCGCTCTTCAGGTTTCCGATGTGTCCATCAAGAGACACCTTTTCCACCGCATGTCTTTGCCCCCATGTCGCCTCGACAGTCTGTGAGGAGTCTAGAGGGCAATTACAGCGGTGAGCCAATTCCCGAACCGAACAATCAATGCCTGGCAATGTAGCTGATACGTCCTATTCATCCCAGAAGTAACAGACAAGTCCGAGGGACGAGATGTGCACACTGCAGCGGAGGACGCGACACAGTTGTGGTCGACGGACGCCCGGCTACTAATCGCGCTCAGCCGACTGCACGAGGCACGGACACGAATCGACGAGCTCGAGCTCGCCGTTGCGGACGCGGCGGCACAGTCGGGGCGCGCACGGGAGAAACTCGCGTACTTTGCAGGTGTCACAACCGAGGACGGCAATTTGGATTCGTATGCGCGGTTTGAACAAGAGCTCAAGCTGACGGCACTCGAGCGAGGCGAGGCGAACGAGCTTGTGAAGAACGTGTGCGCCGTACTTACAGGCGTGGTGCAGCAGGCGGCGTGCGCTGAAGTACGATAGAGACCTCACCTTTATATGCACGATACATCGTTTATTGAGGGTCGAGGGATATCCTTATTTGCTATGTTACTTTTACGTCTATTGTCGTTTTTCTTTTCCTTCTCTTTCTGTGCAATCATCTATCATGTCTGCAATCTCTGTCTTCTCATCTCGGATTCAGCAATATGTGGCTTTTGCCATACACGGTACAGTCGTCCAACGCCATGTAGGATGCATACACGTGTAGTGGTTAAGTGGTTATATCTGTGTGTGGCAACCACCAGTACTAGTACTATCGTAATCGTAGTACAGTACATATAAGTGACTTATGTACAGAAAATAAGAAAATAATTGTCAGCATTCTCTCTGCTCTCTGCGGGGCGCTGACCGCACGTGCGCATGTCCCAATGGGGATTTTTTCGAGTTGACAGCTTTTTTGACAGATCGATTTACTTTGGTGCCCTTACTGTAACAGGCTCCGTTCAGCGTTGTGCTTTTCTGACAAGGGGCGCACAAAGCCAGGGGTTCATGTCTTCGGCTGGGAGGCTTCCAGTGGGCCCTCCCTCTACTGAAGTTGGGTAAGGATTGATCCTTAATCATAGAATTGACGACTGCTACCCTCCGTCCCTCCCCCACTGGGAGATCCGATAGTTTACAAAAGTGGTAAACGTGTCGCATGTTTTCGTATGTGTGATAAGGATATGTACACGTGTGGACACTCAATTAATTAAAAAATGCGTTGGCTGTATATTGAGTCGGTCGGGTGCGAAGAAGATAAGGGGAGGGAATGATGCCGGTGCCGGATACATAAGTATAAAAGAGGGATAAATTGGAGGGGCGGCCTTGAGAATAACCAATGGGTGTACAGGATTTGATCGAAAAAAGAAATTTATCGATAGCGGATCTCGATCCAAGCTAGAAGAATGGGATCATCATCATCATCACCAACGGATACTCGGTGTTTGCTTGCTCATTGATTTTCAAGAGAAGATTTACTGTAGGGAGGGAAGGATAGAGTACAAAAGGGAAAATAAAAATACAATACAAGTACAAGGTCGGGAAGGGACGTGACAGGAATATTGTGACAAAAGATGTGTAACCAGGGTCATGGAACCGAACGGACGGCGGGGAAGGGGTCTCTGTCACGGTCGAGTTTGTCGGCCGGGCTAAAGAAAGGAAGAAAGGTGTCAGTGCCGTACAATGCAATAATGCCCTCCTCAGCCGCCTGTCCCATCTCATCCCCATCCCACCATCCCATCCCATCCTAGCCCGCCATCTTCCTTTCCCTCTCTCATCCCCTTCCTTCCCTTCCCTCCCTTCTTCCCCTTCCCCCTCCCTTCCACGCCACAATCCCCTTCCCTCCCGCTTATCGTCCCCTTTCTCTACCCTCCCAACACGTCCACCAATCCTCACACAATCAAACACTCTCCAGCACACATCCGTCTTCATCAAACAAACACACATGGGTAATTGCGCTTCAAGTAGCCAGGAAGCCGACGGGAAGGCCCGCTCAGATATGATAGACCGTCAGATCGAGGAGGACTCGAAGAGATACAAGCGGGAATGCAAGATACTATTGCTTGGTGCGTCGCCCTTTTCACCTCTTTTTTTCCTTCTTGCGAAAAAGCGGGTTCCTCTTTTCCATCGTGTCAACGGGGGGTCACCGTCAAAACCGGACTACTCATATGGATGACGGACGTCAACGGAACTCATCATTTGACGTTTCGCACGTCACGGGACCACCATCCATCCGTCTGACATTATTGCTTATCCCCCTAATTGCACTACCTGCGCTCGGCAAATCACGCTCCTCTTAATAGTTCATGTCAAAGACCGTTCCCCCATGTCTAGATACGGCCACGCCCCGCACCCCCCAGTCATCCTCCCTTCCCCTCTGTTGTGTTGTATGCCGCGTATGTGGTGCGAATATATGTTCACGGTACCTCTTTTTTCTCATCAGGTTCCGGCGAGTCCGGAAAGTCGACCATTGTCAAACAGATGAAGATAATCCACCAGAATGGCTACAGTCGCGACGAGCTCATCGCTTTCCGACCACTCATTTGGAAAAATCTCCTAGAGAGCGCTCGTGACGTCGTCCAGGCCTTGCGAAAGTTCAATCTCGAACCTATCACACCTGCTAACAAAGTTCGTCGCCCCGTCGGTCTCGTATCAGCTTACCCAATTCGCTCTTTTCCACAGGCAAATTGCGAACGTATCATGGACTACCACCTGTTCACCGAGGACCCACAATTCTTCTTCAGCCCCGAAATCGCCCAGGCCGTGCAGCAAGTGTGGACAGACGAGATCATCCCTGCTTTAATGGACCATTCGTCCCGGTTCTACTTGATGGATAGTGCTAGCTAGTAAGTCGCACTCTGTCGCCACCCCGTTTATCCCGTGAGCTGACCGTGTGTGTAGCTTCTTCGCGGAAGCACGTCGGATAGCATCAAGTAATTATGTACCGTCCAAGGAGGACGTCCTTCGAGCACGCGCAAAGACAACGGCAATTACAGAGACTCGTTTCACTATGGGCCAACTATCAATACACATGGTTGACGTTGGCGGGCAGCGGTCAGAGCGTAAAAAGTGGATACACAATTTCGAGAGCGTCACCAGCATCATATTCTGTACAGCATTATCAGAATATGATCAGGTCCTGCTTGAAGAGAAGAACCAGGTGTGTGACCAGACCATCAAAGTCACGCCCTGTCCAAACTCACTGATACTTTATCGTAGAATCGCATGGCAGAGTCCCTTGTCCTCTTCGAGTCGGTCATCAACTCGCGGTGGTTCTTACGCACATCCATCATTCTTTTTCTGAATAAGATTGATGTCTTCAAGAATAAGCTACCCAAGGTACTCCATATCTTTCAGTTCCCGTCTCTACTTAACTCGCGCTCCTTCAGGTTCCACTAGACAGGTTCTTCCCTGAATACACCGGTGGTGCAGATGTCAACAAGGGTGCTAAATACATTCTTTGGCGGTTTATGCAGGCGAACCGTGCAAGACTCAACGTGTATCCCCAGTTCGTGATTTCCTCGACCCGTTTACCAGTTTTCTCGTTAACAAGCATGGGGCGCAGCATCACGCAAGCAACCGACACGTCCAACATCAGACTAGTCTTCATCACTGTGAAAGAGACCATTCTGCAGAATGCTCTCAAGGAGTCGGGTATCCTATGATACCTACGTCGCGCCGTGACATTCCTTGTACTCTATCTTTACGTTTTGTTTTTCAATATCTCTGGTGGATTGGATACGAATCGCCCCATTATCGGTGCGCCATTACTTTCCTATGACCCTATGAACCCCCTGACACTGACGTTCCGCGGTAGCTCAAGTTACGCCCCTGCAATGTCTTCATATATCTACGTCATGACACACATCTTATTCATCGCATCGTCCTCTCACACCCGCTTCCCCACCTTTGCGCGCCTTCTGCTCGGCGCATGTACCACGGTCAACCCACACGCCAGGTCTTACGAAGCGACACCCGACCATGAAGGCTGAGTGAAGAAGTCCCAGGGTGGCTGGTGCCCAGCCTAAACCTCCCAACTCTTTATTCCACCCCAGCTTGTAATGCTACGCCTTCGTACTTCTCATCATCCATCAACCATCCCTCTCCACCTAAAACCGCCCACGCCCTCCTTTCTAATCCCTCACCCTACACGTGGCTCCATCCCTATTACATGATCGTCGTACTTTGCCCTTTCCTCTATGCACTTGATCTTATATGCCCATACCGTGGAGTAAAACGTGTGATAGTTATCGCCATAGTCAGATTCTACATTAATTTCAGAAGGATTATTCCGCGCGTGATGCGCTGTACAAACCAACAGTCATCATTTCACCGATGCGCAAGTGGTGATACATGTCACACGCCTTGATTTTGATGGTCAATGACTAAAACCACCTGAGGGCAGTGTTCGCAGTGCTATCGATGATGACGACCCTATGAAAATCCCTCTAGGTGTAGAACTTGCCAGCCTCAACAGAGCTGTGGTCCAATCAAGGCGACGAGTGCCATACGGGGCGATGCGATGTGAGCATGGAGACTACGGCCAGTTACGCGTCTGGTCGTCCGTTTCAATACCGACGGTTGCTCGTTATTTCAGCCCAGTACAGCACTACTGACTCTGACTCTGCTATGATAGTAGTACACCAAACACAGGACGGACTCGGAGCCTGAGTATCACCGTGGCACCGCCTAGTAGTCACCAACTTTGAGTCTCTCGCTCAATCGCCACAAAACCAACTCCGCTATATCTTATACCTCCTCCTCTTTATGCAGTCCGTAAAATGAGATTTTTTTTTGATGGAATACTTGTAACAAAGTTTATCACACCCTTCCAATGCTCGTATGCCTCGCAGCAAAATGGCAACGCTGATTTGAAGCCTCACCACCGCATAAGCGCCCAATGGCAAGCGAGCGATATTTATAACAACTACAGTACTAGTAGAACGATGACGTGCATGACGGTCCGAATGATCGGTGGTGGTACTATCACAATCAATACACATTCGATGGTCCTTAGTCCTGTGTATGTATATGAAAGGGTGACTAATTGGTGATTACCCAATACGCAGGACCGACATATGACATGATAGATCATCCGTCACACTGGGTATCTGGCCCTTAAGACCGACAAATCACTGTCAGGGCGTGGTGTAGGGAAAACCTACTTCCGAGCATCGTGAAACTGCGATCTAAACGGGGTTCATCTGCGACCGGTTTATGAAAAAAAAAAATACATAAAACGTGCTGCATGATGCATCCAGTTGTGGATGTGGTAGGTTCCTCGGTGCTGTATATTGTATTATTTATATAGGTGCGCAGAACACAATGCGATACGTGGAGACCTGGTCTTGCCAGTGGAAGCTTACAGCGCTTACAACGCGCTTGCGATCCAGCGTGTCTACCTCGGACGGCGCAATGACATATCGCCACTGTCGTGCGCGGAGACAGCGAGGAACACTGCTATACACAGTGTGCAGTGCAGTACTAGTGTGACCCCCATGACATTAATTTGCTGTGATCGACTTGTGAAGAAGGGGTTCCCGGTGGATGGAACGGAAACATCTGTAAGACGGCGAAGGATAGATGGCACTGTATTAAATGTTTAATTTATTATTTAAAATATATTAGTAAAGGAATAAAATTAATTTTAATACAGTACTTACTGGCACGATGCATCGCGACCAGGGGTCATAATACTGGGCCCTGGGCCCTTTAGGAACGAAGACTTGCTCGAGGCCACAGTTGTGCACCGTGCACGACAAGCTTTGTAGAGCATATGTGGAAACCAAGTAAGCTGCACGCGTCACTCATGAAATCATCACACGTATATATATCTGCCCGCCCGTCGCGCCGAATCAGTGAACCCCCTCGAAAAAGGTATAGCCATCACTTTCGAATTCCGCACTGGCAGCCCATGGTCACACTCCTAGGAAGTTCTGGGACACCTTCAAGTTCGGTGTGACACAGCACAACACATTACGGTTTACCCGAGTGCGGTTCCAACACCCAACAACCCGCGTCCGAACGTCCGATAGCCGCAGTATGTCATTGGGCATACGCGTACGGGCAGCGATACACTTGTAAAAACTGGATAATGCGTCACAGGGACAGAAATGGGAAACCAACTTGATGATGCACCACATTGGAAGGCACAGTCAGTACAGAGAAGTAGTAGGTTAAACCATACGAAAGCGTCATGTCCCGTTTATAATCTTAACAAGGAGATAAAAGTATACGGTCCAAGCCAGAGAAAAAAAAAGTCATTCCGGGCTGAGCCAGGGTGAAATCATCAAATCACGAGAGCAAGGGCAAGGGCAAACACAATACTGGTGTACGATCCAGCAGTTCGACCACGCTCCGCGTGATTTGTAACTGGGGTTGTCGAAGTAGTGGACGACGTGGCGGAAGCGGGGGAAGCGGTGGTGCCTGTGGAAGGCCGCGAAGTAATGCTCGAGGTCGGCCCCGTCGTGTTTTGCCCTTGTGTCGAGCTCGGCTGTGTGGAGTTCTCCGGTACGGATGAGGTGAAGGACGAAGTGAACAAGGGCGAACTGCTGCCAGGAGTCGAACTGTTGCTAGGGGCCGAGAGTATGCTACTAGGGGCCGAGAGCACGCTACTAGGGGCCGAGAGCACGCTACTAGGGGCCTCAGAACTCCCGATCGTCGAAGGCTCGACTTCGGATCTATCAGCACAGCTATTTACACATGCCTTAGCTGCGATGACTCACCAGAGCCAGAGACAGAAGCGGAAGAAGGAGAGGTAGCCCCTGGAGAGTTGTTAAAAAATCGGATTTATTCCGAGTCCTTATCCACGGCATAAAATAAGGGGGATGAACAAACCTGAGCAGAACTCATTGAAGAATGTCGCGGCCGCCTCCGCATCAGAAGCCGAGCATTGGTTTACGACGCATGTCGACACCGCGTTGGCGATTACGACACTGTTGCAGACGCAGACAGGATCCGTTCTACAAACGAGGGGGAAAGCGTTGAGCTCTCAAAATACGTATTCCACGGGGCAACAGAAGTCTTTACGGTGAGCAACCTGAACTTGACGCAACCGCATCTAAACACGCTCCAGCGCAAGGGGGCAGGGTAGCCTGCGATGAGGTATCCATGACAAACAGAGAGACGATGGCGAGAGCAAGGTAAAAGAAGTTGGAGAGGGGGGCCATGATATTCGATTTGTGTGTGATTTGTGGAAAACTGAAGGATTCAAAGATCACCACCAAGTCCTTATAGACTTGGGGGAGGTTAGGGGTTCCTCAATTTCGGCAGGCAGGATATAAATCTAGGTCGCGACTCGGCGCGAGAACTTCGAGTATCCACCGCCACCCATGGACTCGACGGATGCAAAAAAGGGGACGCTATTAACCCTCTCAGTGCAATCTTGCCCCAACTGTCACAACAGCCGGCGAGTAAGCCTTCATGATGAGGATGACGACACATCCATCATGTGGTCAATGAGTGGTTGATGTGCCGAAACGCACGCAGACATCTGGCAAGTGAGAACAGATGTGACCGTAGACTCGGACTTACTACCAGCCTTAAGCCAAAGCTTCGAGTTAGGGGCACGACGATGGCGGTACGCGGTACTGCATAATCAAAGCCTAGAGCCTGGGGGTACAGCATCATGCTGCGCTGCGGGCTGCGCTGCGGATGAAGCCAATCCGATCGCGGACTCCGAGTTGACAACTTCAAGTTGAAGGTGTAGTACCGTGACCCGTGACTGTTCTTGGCTGCTTACCTGAGCTGTATTACATAGCGTAGTTGGCCGTATTTATCACTGTTGACTATAAAACATTGTAAATGGATATCAACAAGCTTTCAATGCACTGGCATTGCCTGCTGCTTTATAGTCGTAGTGCGTTGTCCCAGAGACGGCTTCATTGGCACAACACACAAGAGGACGCTACGTGAATTCAAAATCCATGCTGTTCGTAAAGTTGACACGACTTGGAGGTGTAACAACGTTCTCGGTCCATGCCTCCGAGTCGCACAAAAATCATGTTACTCGTTTAGAAAAATGTCCTGAATGTCCAAGAAACAAAAGAATCGTGGTATCGCGGTATCACACAACCGCTGCAAAAAGAGCACCAAGTCCACCTGCCAACAGAGCAGCAGCGTGTGTTGCCGTAGCAGCCGCATTCGACGACGTCCGAGTCGTGGATGATCCGGAGGACGTGCTGGAGGATGAGCTAGCAGGCTGAGACGAGGCTCTGCCACTCGATGAACTACTGGAACTCGGGCTACTCGTGATGAGACTGCTGCTAGCTGGGGATGTCGCACTCCCACTAATGGAGGCCCCGGAGCCAGTCTCTGACCCGGACGCGCTACCAGAGAATGTGATGGTGCCCGAAGGACTGGCCGAGAAGCTTCCAGATTCCGTGGGGGAGGACACGAGGCTACCGCTTTCGGGGGGAGCACTTCCAGAGGACGCTACGAGTGAAGTATTGTCACCTCACAGAATCATTTTTTGAAACAAGAAAGATTCGATAATCACCTGGTCCTGTCGGCCCAGCGCCAGAGCAGAGGTCGGTGAAATATGTCAAGGCCGCTTGGGCATCGGATGGACTACAGCTGCTTGCCACGCAATCACTTGCAGCTGATTGGAATGCGGCGCTGTTGCAAATGCATGACGTATCAGTGCTGCAATGATGGGTGCGGGGGGTCAGTCTTGAAGGATAGTAGGGGTGGACTGGAATACAGACATGGTGCATCCCGTCTGAGAGGCTGCAATGTCACCACATTGAATAGCACACTCAGGAGGAGTCGACTGGGCTTGTACCTGGGAGAGCAAGATGCAAAGGGAGGAGAGGACAAGGCAAGGTTGAATGTTGGGACGGAAATGCAGCATGGCTGTCTCCACTGGTAATGCGGCGAGGGGTCAACAGCGTGCCGGCTGGGGTGTATGTGGGGAGGGTATTTATCATCTCTCGTCGTTCTGGTGAGGCGTGATGTGATGGTCCTTCCGTCCGCGTATGGTTGCACACTGCCCACAACCATGAGTCTGCGTACGTCATCCGCAGCGTTGGAGCCTCAGGCTCAGGTTAGTGCCAAGATTTGGGCGTATCTCACGAATGAATCATGTCACACCGCCTTTTCCTTTCCCACCCTGAGTCGTGGATGGGGATAATGCTCGCATGCATGCGCACCGAAGGGCTAAAGGGCGATCCTCCATGGTTTGCGGAATCTGCTTGTAAAGGGTACGGGGCACCATGGTTTCTTTGCTTGGCCCTTGGAATGCCTGACCCTTCAAGTTGCACAGCCCTGTTCTGACAGCTTTCATACGTACAGTTTTGTGGTGTTGGTGAAAAGTGCGCGCCAGAACACGTCTTACTGCTGCACATCTTGTCCCCGAAGAATGTTTGGCATCCGCCGCACCCCTGACAGTACATGGGAGTGTTTGCATCGACGGTTCTCTTGTGCCTTGCTGTCAGCGCGCCCCACAGAGCTCCACTGGGCTTACCCTGTTATGTACCGGCTGAACGATAGGAAGGCAGGTGACGCCTGACGCTCGCTGCGGGGATCGACTTTGATGAATGATGGTGCATAGAGCACACCTCAGAGGGTAGTTTACAATGTGCAGGCCATGCTCATTCGAGTCTGAGCAAATGTTATTGAAGACGATAGAAGAACATGGTTACAAAAATGTATCGTAGGGAACCTGAACCTGGTCATGAGGCATGCAATGGCGCAAGCGCAAGAATGGCAGTGACCCCTAACGCGTAACGAGGCACATCATGTACACCTGAGCCCCAGCCGAGCTGAGAGATCTCTCTGTACACGTGCATGCGGTTTTTCTTTTTCAGTCTTTATTGCCTTCGGACCGCAGAACCACACCAGCACCGTGACATAAAACTCAAATGCCAGCGTCTTTCTCACCGTTCGTTGCCCCGTCATCCCTGGCCCGCAACCTCCTTTTTGGTCAATAAGGTCCCATGGCACATGATGGCAGCGAAATATCGCCCGATTGTCGTTGGTGCTTTGAAGGCAGGCCCGGGCCACTTCCCGGTCCGCTCTCGGTGTTTATCTACTGACTGTGGGTATCCCACTGAGCCCACCGGGATACTAGTAGCCGTCCATTATTTTCGGCGCTCCGTCGCGCCGACTCGCGCGAGGGCGGGTGTTCGAGGTTGTTAATGCTGTAACAATTGCGTCCCGAATCCGTCTTATGTAGGGTAGATAAGAAATGATTTAAATGAATCACCGGATCAGAGTCGGGGAATAGGAGCTGAGTGGCTGGCACTACAGAAGGGAGATCGTGCGAAACCTGGCGCTCCCGGGCCGCCCATCCGCATATGCCAAGCTGACCTCGTCAGTCACATGATGCTACACGAGCAAGCCAGATTACTGCTGCTGGTGAGATCCCTGGTGAGATCCATATCACGCATTCGTAAACTCAGTAATGCGCAGACTGTCAGAACAGAGCGAGTGCCACGTCGCAAGGCGGCAAAGCAGTTGATCATGTGGATATATATGGGAACAGTAAGCCGAGGAAGAATCGAGGTGAAACAGCGGGAAGTGAAGCCCAAGGATGATCTTTACATTCTCCGCCGAGAAGCGAGAAGAAAGAAGTATAAAGCTTACTGTAAGGAGTAAGGTGTTTCAGATCGTGAACACTTGTTTTTACTCTAAATGGCGTGCGTGGGTGGATGATCGGGCTTGTCCGGTTTGGATATCTATCAATCAGTTTGTGATTGGATGCATGGAAACCCGCGTCTCGTTGGTATTCAAAAAAGGCAAGTGAAAAAAAAAAAAAAAATTAAGGTCGCCCAGACGTCCCACGCACAACTTGAACCCCAACCATCAACAGGAACATTATGTTTGGCAATCGTCTTCACATCCTCCTCCCTTTGGCTCTCGCTGCCGCAGTTGGCGTGTCGGCCCAGGTTCCCAATCTTGATGCTTGTACGCTCGCCTGCATTAACCAGGGTCTGGCAAACAGCACCTGCACCACTTTGTACGT
>QFFA01002725.1:0-13853 GCA_003316565.1 Russula foetens | reverse complement strand
AAGTATAAAAAAGTACGCAAAAAGTAGAGGACTTGGCTTTTCCTAAGCAATTCATACTTTCTCGATTTTTGCTTTTTTTACTTGAAAAAAGTGCCAAAAGCACAGAAAGCACGAAAAGCAAACTAAGGGTTTTCCTGATGCTGGCATCCGCGGGCTCTTGCCAAGTCTCGAGGCACCCCGTGCGTGGCTTATGGAGAAGGTTGCTGAGCTTATGCAGGAGAGCGAGACAGCAATACTGTACTCTTCGTCAAGATGCTGGTGCACAAACTGGTGCTGATCAAGTATAGCTATTCCGCTTGTCAAATTGAGTAATGTGCAAGCCTCTAACGCGCTTAAACAGAGAGTATCATAGCTACTTCATCGATTCCACTGGGCACGTACACTAACGGCGTGCAGCAGTTTAAGAATTCCATCATTCCTTGCTCACTGACCAAGCTGAACCTCTCTTTCAGGGATCCCCATCTTACAACAGTCTTTATTACGATAGCATGAAAACGTGGCAAGCACAATCACATTGTGGTCTTCGTTCCTAAGCTTTAAGCCACACCCTTTATCACTGCCTGCCACGAGGGTCAGGATGAGATATCTTTCCACCATCTGTAATTGGCATATTAGAAGTCCTGAACTTGCAGTAGGAAACATCACTTGCCTCTGTATATTTGGACGCTTATTTAGGTCTATTTCGAGCAGCCCAAAGATAACGTTACCAAGCGGTATATGTAATAGATCTGCGAGTGTGACCTCCTGCACAAATCGTTCATCAGATCGACGATTCCTTTTGGTATATGTTCCAAATGAAGCGCACGCACATCACCCGCAAGGTACTTTTGCTTGCACAAGATAGCCTCATAGCCATCGAGCTTAGTCTCCAACTGAGAGGTCAGCTCCTTGACGCGCTCCTCATCAGTCGTCTGCCCAATGTACTGTTTGATCACTCTTTCATATAGAAGGGCATATCCAGCCAGATCAAATTGGGCATATTCCATGCTTGCCGCCTGCTCAAACTTCGCATGGGCTCTGGGATCTCTGGGAATTAGCTCGGGGCCAGATCCGAGGGTTGCGAGGTAGCGGCAGATAGCACAGGATTCGAACAGTTCGAAGCCGTCGTCTTGCTACTCGACCAGGGGGTAAGAGACCACGCATAACACGCTACAACGATGGGGAATGATTGAGAGAGATGACGCACAGCGATGTAGGGCACCTGGCTGAAAGGGTGGTGCTCGAGGTAAGCGGGCTGCTTATTATCGCCCTTCTGGAGGTCAACGGGGATGAATTCATAGGGTATGTTGCGCTCTTTGGCTATCATGGCCACTAGATGTGTGTAAGTGGATGAAGGCGATGGGGATCCGTAGAGTTTGAATGGCATTGTGAACGCAGAGGATGACGTCGGATGCGGGTGTATCGCGCTTAAGCTCACCCACCTCACAGGGCTCCGTACGATATATAGGTTCGCACTTATATAGGATGCAGAATCTGATTACGATCAAAAGAATAACCCCAAATGAGTTCGGAGTCAATCAGGGTTTTTGAATTGATGCACAAGCTGACAGATAATCCTCACTGCCATGAAACCTCCACCCATGATTTTACTATTATTGCATGACGGGATATAGAACGCATCCAAGTGATGGGACAGGAAATGGAGAATCGTAAAGGATATTTTCCACATCCAAAGTCCCATATGTCGCGGAAGCGGCGGTCGGCCACTGGCAGGCCGGCGGGAGGATTCACGGCGGCCTATCTATCGCCGCCACCCTCCAAGACATCCCTTTTTTTCTTGGTCTAAGGGCCGGTAGTCTATCCGTTACCGGTCAGGTTTCATAAATCCACGCAGCACCGGGAGCCGACAGGCCAGTGCCACCGGTTTTGCGTTTGCATTTCCCCCCGTTTAGTCTCATCTCATTTTCTCTCGTTCAGTTTTCTCTCGTTCAGAATTGTTCAGCAACGTTCAAGCGGCTCACGCGGAGCCATTTCACCTCACGTCCCCACACACACACACCCTCCAAGTCCTCCGAGTCTTCCCCTACTCGCGCCTTCGCTTTCCCTTCAGGATCGCGATCCCGCTTTGGATGGACTGCAGGCCTCCCCTTGAACTCACTGGCACAACCGGGTGGACTATCCACCTGTATTACATACCTCTGTTCAACGTTCCCATTCGCCGCTATAGTTTGGCACGCATATAAGAGCATATAAACAAGATCGGCCAGATCCATGGTTGTACAGGTGTTGCTAATCCCAACTAGCCCCGCTCTGAACACACGAAACATCTCCGCACTTGCCATCTTACTTGCACGGACAAACTAATCACCCATGGTCTGTGGCAGACGTGAGCGCACTCGATGTAGCGGGTCTATGAATGTAACAGTGTTGTGGGTGGTATTCTCAGGACGTAGTGTACTGCGTTGACTCATCCAAGCTTGGGGTCAGATTCAGCGCTCGCGCACGTTGCCTCGCTCTTTGGATTCCTTGTCTTCTTTCTCCATGACGAGGGCCCTGCCGAAGTATCAACTGACCGCAGCAACGGCCGAGGACATGGAAACCCGATACAGAGTCTCGCAGAGCATGCTGTCACACTGATGCAGGACATATTTGTCTCTACCAGAAGGTCCTGCTGGTTCCATCCAACGACAGGCCGCCGACCTGGGGCCGTACATGCGTTCGAACACATGCTTTTAAATGTCTCTGTCCGTGACTCAATTCCTGTAATGTTACAAGCATATATACCAAAAATGGACCTTCATTCCTTATTCACTAAATCGACGTTCGATGGCAATCCAAGAGGCTTATATCTTTCAACTTTCTTTACCAGGATAGAACGAAAATGAAAAAGTTGCTAGCGTAGCCTTGCGATACTTTCTGTTGTCTTCGTCGTAGGCTTTAGGCCCAGTCCTTTACAGCCTGCCACGAGGGTCTGGATGAGATGTCTTTCCACCATCTGCAATAGACGCGTTAGAGGTTCTCAATGTCCAGACTCGAACATATTGCTTGCCTCTGGATATTTGGGCGTTTCTCCAAGGACCCCAATCCAAGCTGCTCAAAGATACAGTTACCAAGCGGTAAATGGAATAGGTCTGCGAGGGTGACCTCCTGCTCAAATAGTTCATCAGATCCAGATGCTTTTTGGCACGGTCCCAAAACTGAAGGAACGTACATCGCCAGCAAGGTACTTCTGCCTGCCTAAGATGGCCTCATATCCATCGAGCTTACTTTCCAGCTGAAGGATCAGCTCCTTGACATGCTCCTCGTTCGTCGTTAGCCCGATATACTGCTTGATCATCCTTTCAAAAAGAATGGTGCTCGCGATCGGATCAAACTGAGCATGCTCGACGCTCGCAGCCTGCTCGAACTTTGCGCGGGCCTTAGGCTCTGTGGGGATTAGCTCCGGGCCAGACCCGAGCGTGGCAAGGTAGCGACCAATTGCACACGATTTGTACAGCTCGAAACCATCGTCTTGCTGCTCGAAAGGTGGATGAGAGAACGTGTCGCGATCGCGGCCTTCGGCCACGTTCGTGACCTCCACGCACGACCCTGGAACACACGCCCTTAAGAGGGGATTGAGAACGATGCCCCTAAGTCCACCAGATCCGCCCCTAAAGCCAAGCTATAGCCAAGTGACCAAGTCGAACTTAGGGTCACGTGACCCTGAGAGAATATCACGTGATCGGTCACGTGATCTCTCCCCCGTTTTTGGGTCACGTGACATGTCACATGACCCAGGTCGATCACGTGATCAGAGAGCACGTGATCCGATCCGCTTTGGACGAGTTACTAAGCCATTGACCAATACCTGGAAGGTCATCAGGATTACCAAGCCTAAAGACCCTTATCAAGACAAAGGGAATCCCCGATCGGATCTTGAGATTTCCCAGGGGATTCCCCATAGCCTCTCCAGAGTACACCCCATATCGGGAACCTCACTAGATCTTGGGATTTCCCCAAATCCCCGATGAGATCTGATAGCCTCTCCATAGACTCTCCTAACTGTGTACTATATATGGATAGATTACACCTGTCACCTGTACTGGTGCCGGCCCTAAAGGCTGCGCACAGACCACCCTGTATTAGTATATAAGACCTGTGAAATGTAGCGAATAGTCCCCAGACTATTCTCTTGTCTACCCCCCACTGTTCACTCTGGAGCCTCACCTCCAGATTCGCCTCTTACAAGTTGCCGTCCTTTGTCTCTCCGTCTCGCTCTTCTGCCTTTGGGTCAGTTACCTCCAACACAAGTCCTCCGTCGCCCACCTCTGCTACTTTTAAAAGTAGTAAGTTCGCGACAGAACGTACATGAGAGGCCGCATGATGGAAAGAGGTGAAGGCACACGACGTACGGTTATGTATGGGACCTGGCCGAAAGGATGGTGGGTGAGGTGCGCCAGCTGCTTCTGTTCGCCCATTAGGAGGTTGACGGGGACAAACTCATAGGGGATGTTGCGTTCTTTGGCTATCAGGGCCACAATGCGCGTGTAGGTGGATGGGGGGACTCCGTAAAGCTTGAATGATGCCATGGTGGATTGTAAAATTGTCTTTGAATGCGGAAATGCGGATGTTATTCTGGGAGTTGGGACTAACCTGAATCCTAACAGGGCCCTTTATACCTGCGACCGCATGCGTACAAGGTTTGCATCATGGATGGACCCGCGAGCGGAATTAGATATTAATTGCTGATCAGAAGATGGCCTCGAACGTCCAATGCGAAACATGTTTGTTCGGAAGAAGGAACTGAGTTGAAATTAATGTCAACGGAAAAAAACAAAAGCAAACGTTATGACATAATTCCTACAAACTGTATTTTGCCTGGCACTGATTGCCACCGCCGAGTGATGACGACTGCCTACTTGCCGCAATCCTACTTGGTTCTGTGGCACTAGTACTTTCAGTTGGCTCAAGTTAACATATGGTATCATTCGTAGCTTTGGGCATACTTTAGTTGATCCCATGGAGGGGAACGCCCAGTCAGGCCACACAGTTTCTGAGCCACCATCCGAGTCGGCCTTTTATTCCATTCCCATTGTCCCGTGAACATCCCCCAAAAGAACGATACAGCACGAACGAAGAGCACATCAAGTTTTTGCACGACTTCACCAGCGTCTCACATCCCATTATCAACCTCCTTGGCTCAATCCTCACCCTTCCCAATAGACCACAATCTGTTTATTGATCGTTTTCCAAACTAGAAATTTCACCTTCCCGTTTTCACGGGTTCCTACCCATTTACTTGGCAAATGTATCGACCTCGACCTTGGCTTCATGTTTTCTTGACGCTTTCAATTATCTGGCACTGATACCGCTAAGGCGGCTACACGCATGAAATCGTCAACACGATCATAATCTAGCTCCTGTGGACACTGTGATTATTGTGATTATTGGTGTCCTATGTGGGATTGATCGCAGTAGCGCTGTGGTAATCTAGCCTGAGTATTATGAATGATTTCATCAGAGTACGAGGGTCCGCGTTGATGCGAGCTTGGACGCGGCGTTCCCCATTAGTCACTCTTTCGATCCTTATCTTCTGGAAGATGGTCACTGAGCTGGCTGCTGTATTTATCGACTAGTCTAGGAACGGACTTTGCAAGGCGGGTTGTCTGCTGTCTGTAAGGCTCAACTAATATGAGCGACAACAGCCAAGTGGGCAACGCAGTCAATAATCTCGTCGACCTGCCCATCTCACCAATGCAACACATTCTCAACAACCCAAACGTCCGGTTGGTCCCTCCAACGACGCACTGACTCCGCGCACGTAGAAGGCTGAGCGAGACGTGGTTCCGGTTCAGCATGGCTGTAGGTGGCCGTATCGTACTTCAAACCGCCAGTCAACAAGCCGCTCGTGCGTTCTGGACAGGGAAATCAAAACTACTTTTCTCAACATGATCTGTAATGTTACTGGGAGCGTACGCGAGTCGAATTCATTCAATTCTTATTCGCTAAATCAATTACAACATGACGACAGTGCTCCTAGAGATATACAGCTTACAACACTTTCACAATAGAATGAAAGAGTTGGTGGCGCAACCTTACAACATCACGGTATCTCATGGCCACCATTCGCAGAAAATTAAGCCCAGTCCTTCACTTCCTGCCACGAGGGTCTGGATGAGATGTCTTTCCACCATCTTCAAATAATATGTTAGAAATCCAGCACTTCCATACTCGGATATATTGCTTGCCTCTGGATATTTGGATGCTTTTCCAGACTCCCTAATTTGAGGCGCTCAAAGACAAGGCTACCATTTGGCAAATGGAATAGATCTGCGAGGGTGACCTCCTGCACAAGTAGTTCATCAGATCGATACTTTTTGCTCGTGGTCCAAACAGATCGAACGCACATCACCAGCAAGGTACTTCTGCCCGCACAAGATAGCCTCATACCCATCGAGCTTACCGTTGAGCTGAGTGGTCAGCTCCTTGACGCGCTCCTCGTTCGTTGTCTGCCCGATGTGCGGCTTGACGAGGCCTTCCCAAACGATTTCGGTTGCGATCGGATCAAACTGAGCATACTCGACGCTTGCCGCCTGCTCGAACTTTGCACAAGCCCTGGGATCCGTGGGGATCAACTCCGGGCCAGATCCGAGCATGGCGAGATATCGGCCGATAGCGCGTGACTCGTACAGCTCAAAGCTGTCATCTTGCTACTCGCAGGAACGTCACATTAGACACCACGATGATGGCTAGGGAGAAGAGAAAGAGAGAAAGAGACGACGCACGGCGATGTAGGGCACCTGGCCAAAAGGGTGGTGCGCGAGATGCGCCGGCTGTTTATGCTCAGCCTCCCAGAAGTTGAGGGTGACGGTTTCAAAGGGGATGTTGCGTTCTTTGGTGATCACAGCCACCACGCGCGTGCAAGTGGACAGAGGAGCTCCATGAAGCTTGAATGCCATATGGATGCAGAGAATGACTTCGGATGTGGACGCGGCCTAACCCAGCAGGCCCCAAAGCGGCGTCCTTTTATAAGTGCGTGTTCAATTTCGCATACTATATGTTTACGCATTTTTACGCAATGCACGCAAATGCGCAAGGCGCAAAGTTGGAGAATATGATCGATAATCACGTGAGCAGCTTCGAACGAACAAGAGTGCACGCAAATGTGATCTCTGCCATATGACTCGAGTGTGAACGATTGAAATAAACAAACCTTGATTTGTTATTCTCGCCACTGGCTGATATATCATCTCACAAACAAAGGTGATTCACGTGTGAACTAGCCCCTCGAATAAATGTACCATCCCTTGTACGGTAACCGTCCTAAACTATATACACGACTAATATGACTTTGATCGGATAGTAGCGACTGCGCACTTGCCGTTACCGTATGCTTCAAGTCCCTGACGGCTTGACCGAGTGACTCGGACCATTTAACACTTGGTGGTAGAACTGTGTTTGTTGTCCTCCTATTGCTCGCTGTTCGCGTCTCAGATCTCAGAGTTTGAAAATGCCGTGCGTACGTACATGCCCGGAGGATGCCCGGAGGCGGACGCGTGATGTGTATAATCACGTGATCATGACAGACGAGCTGCGTCTGTCGATTCGTTGCGAATTTTTCATTTTTCACACAGAACCCGATACTTGGCATGGATATACACCAAGACTTATGATGGATATGTTCCGTGGTCACGCAGGCACGACTGGGGTGTTATGGGTGGTCTTGTCAGGCGTGGAAGACGGTGACTACGTTGATATAGGCAAAGTTGAGCTTGGATGTGGTGCTCTCGCTAAGTCACAACCCTCATTTCTCATCTTCTTCCTCCGTCTAGTGGACATAAGGCTGTTTTACGTAGTTGTCCCTTTGTGGTGGAGTCTGTGCTCTTGCATTTTTGCAACAGACTCTTCAAGGCGGCTCTCCTGTGGCCGTCCGCTGCCTGCACGACCTGCCTGACTCGGACGGCAACGACAATCAAGAGAGCGATTAATCCCACCCGATGACCCGCCGCCACCCTTATACGGGGTCCGAGGGCCGACCCGGCGTCATACCAATACAACAGTAGGTCGACTGGGCATCCCCTGATATGTAGGGTCATTGCCCTTTTCAATCCCCACTCTATAGAATCGTAATACGGGAACGCGAGGGCTTCAAGAGAAAAGCCCCAAGGGGTTTCGAGTAGCATCACGTGAGGGAGGATGAGCAATGACACGAGATCGAGCTTGGGAGTCAGGGGATGATTAATGATTGTTACATTAGAAGACCAGCACTATTCATGTTACTGTAGAACAAGACGTCGTTTGAGTGAAAGGGAGATATTTTGAGTCTAAGGGATAAAGAAAAAATGTGGTGGCGAGTGAGCCGCAATGAAAGGCATCCGGTCGGCTCGGGCGCGCGCATGCTTACCTTTCAGCACAGTGAAAACACGCCATATGCATATGTCCGTAGTGAATCAAAGGGAAGAAAAAAGAAAAAAAGGGACCTGTCCATATTCCTTCAACTCCACTACCTATTAATAGCATGCACAGGTTGATGACAAGAGGGAAACGTATCCTTGCAATGCTAAGTACTAGTCGTGGTTGTGATCTGTGGGGTCGCGTGCGGTGCCAGGCCGGTGCCATGCTTTAGCATCAGTGCGAAATCCACATGGCCATTCCGAGACGCCAAATGCAGCGCAGTCGACCCGTCCTCGTCCTGGGCTGACACGTCGGTGCCGCGATTTATGAGCATCCGTCCGAGATCCACATGGCCATGCAGAGATGCCAAATGCAGCGCAGTCGACCCGTTCTTCGTCTGGGCTGACACGTCGGCGCCGCAATCTATGAGCATCCGTCCGAGATCCACATGGCCATTCCAAGATGCCAAATGCAGCGCAGTCGACCCGTCCTTCCTCTGGGCTGACACGTCGGCGCCGCGATCTATGAGCATCCGTCCGAGATCCACATGGCCATTCTCCAATGCCAAATGCAGCGTCGTCCTGGGCTGACACGTCGGCGCCGCGATCTATGAGCATCCGTCCGAGATCCACATGTCCCTCCCGTGAAGTCAGATGCAAAGGAGATGATCCGTCATTGACGCTGTGAGAATTCACATCCTCTGGGTGATGGATGACTAACATCTCCGCAATCTCCTGTAGACCGAAAAATGCGGCATAATGTAAGGGGGTACCACACGGTGGAGATGGCACTTCGCCTCGTTCGCCTCGATCCCACTGCGGCACTGTTGGGTCGTGTATCCAGAGCCAGATGGAAAGATGTGGTTTTGTTCGATCGAACAGCTGCTTCATCCCCTCCGCTACATGTTGCGACACACCCTCAAAATGGGCATGTTCAAGCCAGCGCGTGGCTGCGTATTCAGCGAGAGGAAATTGCGACAGGCTCCGGCTGGTGATGGTTTTGTCCAGGTGCAATAGCATACCCAGACCTGCTCGAGCGACGAAGGTATGAGCAGCTGACATAGAAATATGGTAACGGTGGGAAATATTGTCCTGTTTTTTGGCAACGCGGCTGGATGTCAAGAATTCTTTCACCGTGAAGTGAGCGAATTGTACGACTCTGGAAGTTTCGCGATACGTTTTGACGTCGACAACAGAAAGTAATGTGGGGCAGGCGGATAGTATTGCTTCGACCGGATTTCGAACGCGCCAATCCTCGTGGAATTTCGGAATTGTCCCCGACTTGAAATCAAATGCCAGGATTTCTGCCAGTTCCTCGACGCGAAGCGGCCGGGAAGCCACAGTGACGCAGAAGAGGAGTTGTTGGGCCAATTCCCACTTCGAATCTTTAATCTCTCGCAAAGTCCGCTCGTACGTCTCATCAAGCGTCGCCGGCAATCCGTTCAGAACAGTCTCGATATCCCTTGGAATGCAGTCGGCGAGGTATGCGAGCTGGCAATCTACCCATCTGAACCTATTGGAAGTCCGGGTGAGATGGGTGAAAGAAATGAGGTATAAATAACTTACATCCCATCCGCTTTTTTCGTCAGCACATCAATCACGAGCTGCTTGTGCTCGGGATCCAATTTTGCATGTTTTTATTTGTGTTAACAACCGACTTGATGTATTTTATCATGTCATTTTTTTGCCCGCTTTCGTCGTGTAAGGAAACGGTTCGGAAAGCCAGATGCTCGAGGATGACCTTGATGTCGACCTCTGGTCGGCTCGTGACGCATATGCGCACGTTTGGGAGTTGCGCCTCGACAAGTTCCTCCAGAAATGATAAGAGCCGTTCGCGGGGGGACGACAGAGAAGTTGTGCTTGGGCATTCATCCAAGGCATCTATGACCAGATAAACTGGTCGTGTTCCTGGGCGTTTCAATAACTCCACCAAACACTGGATAAGCTTATCATCGCCGGGACTCTGTGCACCATTGCGGTGTGTCGAATAGAAAACAGACAGGACATCATAGTAGGAGTCGGATTGGTCGGACAGCTGGAATAACACCGATGAGAGTAGCCCAGTGACGTGCTTCTTGCTATCCTCCCTGAAGTCATAGTAAAATATGGCAAGTGAGGCCAGCCCAGATTTCTGCATAGTCTCGATCTCCTCGATGACCGCGGAACTAACCAAATTGTAAGCCCTCAAGACAGAAATACGGAAAGTTCAACGTGCCAAAGGACGCTCTTTCCAGCACCCGCTACGAACAGGGGAGAGCATTAATCTCTGCGAAAATTAAGCGCTGAGAGACAACTGACGTTTCCCGTTGATCCAAAGGAGTGAACTTGGTCCCGAATCCTTCCATTCTGAGAGTATGTTGCCTTTAACGAACCACGCCCCAGTCTCGCTGTGCCGTGATTCGCGCGCGATGTTGAAGTTTTTCCAAGGATCGGGGGGAGAGAGCCACTTGTGAATATTGCTCAACAACTCGTCACCTGCCAGAGTATCTCAGCCTTTCGAGCAGCAAATGCTAATGTCAGGAGACGGCTGACGTTTCGACTTGTCTATGTTACTTATCATTCGGCCTATCACCCAGTCAGACACGGAACTGGCTCGTTATCGCCAACAAAAGGTCAAACGCACCAAGAATATTCTGGACACCGGCGGTAGACACTTTGTTCTCTTGTGGAAGAAACGTATTCAATACACGGCGGATTACAAGCCGAGTGCATTCACACACCCTCGGTAGCCCTGAGATTCTGAGCTCCGACAACCAGAACCTCTTCTTTTAGGAGGCGCTCAAGCCTCTGACGCGCTTTATTGATATCTTTCACCCCGAAAAAGTTCTTTACCCATTTGACTACGTCTCCGCTGAGTATCGTAGCATGTAGTAGCGAAGGAGGACTCACGAGAGCGTCGCTTCTCGAGCTTTCGGCTCACCAGCGCGAGCGTGGTGATTAGCTCCACCATCAACTTGACCACTACCGCGTCCACTGCAGGCATAGAGTGAGACGTCTCAGAATATATTCTGAGACGATCGAACAAATGTTCCATCGACTCGAGCATCTCGGCGAGTACGTCGTAACTCGTGATTACGCCATTGGCCGCCTGGTTGTCCTGGACATCAGAAAGAAAGATACATATGAACTTAGGAATGGTACATACGCCCAGTAAGATCCCGAGAGCAGAATGTATGGCCTTCGCATGTGGGAGTAATGTCTGTAAGAACGGTCAGAAATGCAAGTCAGGCGGCCGTGAGGACCTTCTGGCGTACGAGGCCTGCGTTGTTGGCGACGGATGCGACGGCAGAAACCGGGGTTAAAATTGATACAATCGCCTTGATAGACTTCAAGATTTTATCACGTTGTTGAAGGTCATTGAAGACCTGCACCTTGTCTTGTAACAGGGCAGCAATGTCATCGATGGAGTGGCAACCCTGAAGTCGGATAGCAAGCGAAGATTCCCCGTTGGCCAATGTGATGTCGGCATTTGTCTCATAAACTTGTAAGGCAGACCCTAAAAGCACTTGGAAACGAGCCGGTCCTGGCTGGTCAGTCATATCACAAGTGGGAAGATAATGGCGTCTATGGGAGGATTGGTTCTCGGGGCGAAAGCAATGGCGAGACAACGGGACGTGGTGTTGAGAGGGTTGGGAGCAAGAGCGAAGGTCAGGGCACTTGCCCATCGATGTGTTACATCTATTCGCACGCACACACGAGGCGATTGAGTTTGATTGATCAGGTGACCCCTTGCCAGTGAAACAGATGGGCGCAAGCCGGGGTCGAGCGCCGAAAGGTTTTAATCTAGAACGAGATTATCGAAGATTATAGATAGCACAGAAGGGCGGAGATGTCGGTCATCCCACGGACAAGAAAATGACAAAGTGCCAGTGCAGTAGTAGAGGTGGCGAGAACGAGAACGAGAACACAGTAGAGTGATGCTCCAACTTCGAATTTTGACTTGCTTACAGAGATTGGATGCGGACCTGAATGGGACGGGAAATAGTGTTTCGATCAGGATGAAAAATGAGTGACTTTAGAGGTCTACTGTATACTTTGTACACAGACAGGATGCAGCAAGTCCGAGGTATATATGCCAAGTCACCAGCGTTCAAGTTGGTTCGAGTCAGTCAGGTGCGCGACTATATTTGGTTATATTTGATCAAGTTTGGGTTCAGGTTTCACAGGGCTTGGTGTTAGGGTTAGGTTCGGCAGACAGGAACCGGAACCGGGGCCATTCAGGAAGGTCTCGTCTCGAACCTTCGAACGTCATCGAAATGAATGTTTACTGAGGCTGAGGCAGGCATCTGTGCACCATCGACCGGCTCGACAAGACAGACACGCAGCCTATCCCTGCCGCTTGCATATACCTCCCTGCCGTCCAATGCCTAAGTCGCCTCGCTCTGCATTCCCTCTACAGCACCCTCGCAGCCCACCATTTCCCTCCCGGATCGCCTGAGCCCATGCGCGCACCAGGCACGCTCGACCCGTCGACGCTGGAGGCTTCTGAGCCCGCCGCCGTGGCCCGCGCTGCTTGCCCCTCCTTCGTCCTTACCACCAACCTTTCCGACCCCCCTATTTCGCAATGTCCTCTGGGCGCTGCAGGTGCGTGCCAGCACAGCGGAATGCCTTGCACTGCCCACACCGCGCGACGCGTTCCTCACTGCGCTCTCAAAAGCTACCCTTCCACCATGCAGCGCCGCTGTGCTCGACAAACCACCACAAGCGCGGCAACCACGAGTTGTACAAGTTAGATGGTTAGTACGCAGAGCGGCACGGATGTCGGCGCTGGTATTAGTTTTGGTCCTACCGTGGAGGGAACTTTGGATACAGATGACGATACAATTCCGGGTGCGACCAGTCTTGTGACCTCCCGCACAGAGCTGTTGACCAGGACGAGGGTAAGCGGAATCCACATCCTGCGAACATTGGTGCGTAGAATCTGTACCTGTCCTCGCCAAATCTTCTCCCTCGATTGATAGATCGAACGAATGAACAGCGATCTGGCGACTCTGGTATTGCGCGCCTGGGTGGCGCCGCCTCACTCAACAAATTCAACGACTTGACCATCGGTCTCTGGACGCCGCGTGGGATACCATACATCTCATCTTCTTCTCCATCATCTCGCTGTCCCGCAGCCCATCCGTCTGTAGCCGCACGCGCCCTCGATAACATTCAAGTTCTCGTCATCATCCCGCATCACCCCACTGCAGCAACCAGCGATCTCCAAGCGGCAGTGCAGCCGCGCATTCTCGACGTCCTCGCGCAGCAGATTATGATCAGAGACACCGCCTCGAGCACTGACATAGCCTGACATCGCTTGAGCTTGGAGACTCTTCACCGGATCCTGCAGGCGTAGGGTCACACCCTACCTGTTGGATGGGATGGGAAATTGTGTTTGAGGTGGTCCGCAGCGTTTTCAGGCCCACGCTTTTGGACCCCGCTTCGTATCTCGTTCCGCCCAAGTCCAGTACGTCTCGCGGACGTCCGCCGCAGCTCGGGTAACTGCAGGAGATGGGCTATTCTGCTTCAATCGAAATGGCTTTCATCGAAAACGCGTTG
>QFFA01002724.1:0-10295 GCA_003316565.1 Russula foetens | reverse complement strand
CAGACCTCGCTGCGTTCCTTGGCCGAGGGCTGCGAGTACCGTCCAATTGCACTCAGAGCGAGAAGCTCGGCAAGAGCAGCCTCCTACTGGAGGACTGGGCCATGCGTGGGATGATGTGGCCTGGACGACTTTTTGAGTGCGGATTCTGGGACGGCGGTGAGGGTCAGTTGATGGAGATGAAAATGTTGGACGCGTGCGACCCCCTTCCCGAAACGTTGGATGAAGATGGCATGTGGGAGGACGACCTCGACGAGGATGAAAAGCCCGGCTGCGAAAAGCCTAGCCAGTGGACGCTAGCATGGCGGCGCATCATGTGGACTTGCACGAAGATTGCCAAGGTCGTCCCCAGGTTCCAATGGGGTGGAAGGAGTACGTGGTGGGTCGATGGAATACTTGCAGAGAAAGCGCGCCAATGGGAGGAAGAAGATCGACTGGCCCGTGAGGAGGAGCGCAGGAAGATGGGCTGGCGTTGGGTCGACCTAGATGGCGGCCAGTTGATGGACGTCAAGGATGATATTGCCGACACCCTCTCAGAGTCCGGGAGTGAGGATGACGAGGATGACACGGATGTCAAAGCATTGAAGGTCTGATATTATGTTCACTTGTACTGAGAAGCCTCTTCTAACTTTTTTTTATGACATAGGCTCGTCGACGTTATCTTCGCAGTCTCCAGCAGCAACCATCGCAGCCAACAAGCTTTGCAGGCCACCGCCGCTGGTCGTCACGGCCTCAACGTGCGACGCGCAATGCTCCCACTCATGCACAGCTGCAGCTTGTGCCAGGTTACACCATTCTCTGCAGTTGCAGATGGCACGCTTGTCTGGATCACAGGACTCACAACAGCAACAGCAGGAACAACCACCATCACCGTCGGTAATGACGTAGTCGATGGGGTCAGAAGGTACGATGGGTGTGTCGATGCGCATGCAGACGCAGGCTATGATGTCGCAGGCATCGTCGTAGGTGTAGGTGCAGACGGGGGCATAGACATCTGCCGGCATTGCCACTGAGGCCAGACGTGAGCACAGCTCCGGTGATGATTTGCCAGTCAGACTCCGGGCGAACGGGTCCGTTGCGTTCATCGCCTGTCGGGAGCCCTGTTTGCTGTTGAAATTCCGCAGCCCACGGATGCTGGGTAGCTTTAATGGTGGTACGGATAGGGTTGTTCACGGTGTGGGTTCATAGTGTAGACTAGTTACTAGAATTAGTGTAGTATATATAAAATTTTACTGCAGGTATCCTTACCGGCTGCGAGCTGTTGTATAAGTGACGTAAAAGTAAAATACAACGTCGGAGTGTTGAACTGAGCTGACGGAAGTGAGCCAACCCTGCCAACCACTGTTCTCCCTGTTTGCTCTCGATGACCAGCATGCATGTTGAAGCACCACCACTAGCATCCTAGAAACAACCTGATTCCCCAAAGCTAGGTTTTGTACGTGTTGATGGTCGATATAGAGTAGGAAAATTGCTCGGTACTGGTGCATCTGGTGAGCCCCGCTTTGATCAAGTTCGCCTCATCTTTCTGAACTCTTTAGGGAGTGTCTTTCATGGAAGGGATATTAGGACTGGATTTGATGTTGCTCTAAAAATAGGGCATGCAGGGAGCTTGTCTTCAAAGCTCAGATATGAGTACGATGTATATACAGCCATCGCTGGGAGCACAGGCATACCTAAAGTCCTCTGGTATGGCAAAGAAGGCCGACATGAGGTTATCGTCCTGGAGTTTCTTGGGACCTCACTTGGCGATCTGATCAGGGCGCAACAACTTGACTCCGGGAAGTTGTTCTTGTATGCCTCACAGATGGTGCGTCAGTGATATGGATAAGAGGGTCCCCCTGATGCAACCTCACATTCCCAGCTTGCTGCAATTGAGTCGCTACATACTCGACACTACACCCATCGCGACATCAAGCCAGCAAATTTCATGATTCTAGCTGATAGCCCTTCTCCCATCTCCTTTCTTGTTGACTTTGGTCTGGCACAGCGATTCCGCAACCCTGCAACCTATTTACACACCCCATACTCACCACATAACCTGATCATTGGTACTCTTCCATTCACCTCCATCATTGGTCAGCAAGGAGGTACCCAATCCCGTCGCGATGACCTGGAGTCCCTCGCGTATACGATCATTTATTCAGCACGTGGGAAATTACCTTGGACTGGCTGTCGTGGCGCCAAGGCAGTCCTTCAGAAGAAATTAGGTGTTCCCATAGAAGAACTGTGCCAAGGCTTACCCACTCCCTTCTGCAAGTTCGTCACCTATGTCCGTTCGCTTGGCTTCAGCGAGACGCCGGATTACCAACACCTCCATTCAATTCTCTCACTGTGCTCAGAAACTGAGTCCGACCAGCCTATCAAAACACCTCCCTCTCTTCACGTCCCTGTGAGTGCCAAGCGCAAGTGCACACCTGTTGTCAGTGATCGCATGTAAGCAAACTCGAAATTTGTGTAGCCATCCTCTGACTATATTCACTTGAACTCATCTAGTCTTCGCTCATCGACTCGCACAGGCATACCATCCTCTCTGTATGCATATCGCACATCCAATCCCGCAAGAAGGCACAAGTAGCTATCCCAGGTTAAACTATTTTCTACCCTTCTTACTGTGTTTCGAGTCCTCAGACCTCAGAGGGGAGTGGTGTATGTACTACACATAAAGACGAATCTCAGATCTTGTTGTTTGGTGTATCACGTTGATGAAGTTTTTACTCTGGGCCTTAAAGTGTGCATAAACTTAGAAAGACAGCTAGCTTCAATTCTGAAGATGAGATAAATCGAGGGCATGGGCTCAAGAATTTCATCAGGATCAGTGCCCATGGCTCCCATGCCTTGACGGACGGTCACAGTGTTGACACGTCAGCGCATCAGCTGTCGGAAACAAACTCGGATCAACTCGCGCCACATGTCTCCCTCCATAGGCAAGCAGCCCATCGTCCTTGTTGCTGCCCTACATTCCTCGCTCTCCTGGCTACTCCCTGATGAATAACGCCACCCAGTAACCCAAATTCTCCACCTCGCTTCATGCATGTCGAGCCAATCAAATTGCTCATGGAGTGCCCGCACATGCGGTGGTTGATGGTGGTAGTGGCTCAGTGAGTCTGTTGACCTGACCAGTTTCTGTCTCAAACTAGACTTTTTTCACCATTACTAAATGACAAGCCCATCGTTTTCATTCGACACACAGTATGCCACTCAGTCGCATGAGCAGCGTTGTGTCCTCGCAGCACCAATACAAGGGTGATGTGGAGAGCAGCAGATGAGGCTGACTCGCCGATCAAAGTGTGACCGCAGCCGCATGCAAATAGGGCTAGAAGAACGACCTCGGCGACGTCACGCCATGCCCTCCGCTACGTGGATTTGCATCGTTCAAGAAGGTGCTTCCGACCCTCCCCCCTTGCGATCCCATCACTCCGCGCCGCCTGTTCGTCCGTTCTGTCAACTAGTGGTGGTCACCCCTGCTCACGCTCACGCCCCCACCCCCACTGCTGATGTAGTGTTGCCGCGACTCGATTAATAGCTGACCCACAGGTCGTTTTTTCCGGTCGGCTGACCAAGTCGATCCTGGTGGTCAACTCGACTCTAGCCACGACCAAAAGTCGACCAAGTCGACCATGGACACCCTCAAGCCGCACCCTTCAACACACCTTCACTCATCCAAAAGGTCTTCTTTTCACCTCTCAGTTTGCACAGGTTGTTCTTGTCATAATGTCTCGCGCTACCTTTGAGCAAAAGGCTTTGTCCAGCCTGATGCTGCCTTTGGCCCTTTGCTGGCCACTCACTGGGTGAGTTCCCTGCCCTTGCTTCCATCACCGATATCTTCCCCAATTACTCTCTCATTGACATTGTGTTATATTGTGGTCTGACTATGCAGCGCACTGTTGAGCGCAATGAACAAGGTCGATCAAACTATGCCATGTGTTCCGTTAATATCGCGTTGATCCTAGCTGCGTCAGCAAGACATTCGACGACGCAGCTCTTTGTGAGGCCATCGACACTATCTCGAATGTCGAGGACTGTCTTTTAGGGATCGTAAACTTCAATGTCGAAGTCCGTTCCCAATTTTTCATGTTGGCTGCAGTTACTGATATACCCACTAATATGTCTGCAGGCGAGCTTGTTGCGCTGCAAGCTCTCACGAATGTCCTCAACTACCTCAAGGTGCAGAAGGTTGACATCACTAAGGTATGTGTCGCTGGACAATTGGCTGCTGAAAAAATGACAATACCCTGTCAGTTGACTGAGAATTTGGTATCGCGAAGGTCAAGGAGATGCTGAAGGACATCGTGAACAGCTGCTATGACCACGCACTTGAGAAACAGAAGACTGGGGGCTATATTGTCCTCGAGCATAGTCTCACTACGATCCCTCTCGCTGGTATCGATGTTCCCTTCCATTCCATTCGCACTACCTTTGATCCGGTGTTATGCCCTTCCGTGCATGTAAGTGATCATATACCCACCTGTGCATCACCTAAGTGGACCGCCCCAGATCTTTCAAAGAAGAAGATTCCTGCCGACCCTTCGCTTCTTGAGAGGGTCTATATTCCTAATTTGGTCATCTCCTTTTATGGTCAACAAAGGTTATGCCGAGCTCATTTACGACCGTACTTCGTCTCCACATCTCTCAAAAGTCCTCCGAAAATGAGATGAAGAGCGTTGGGATGCCCCTGAGCAACAGCAGAAGCTTGCATAGGACGCGCTCAAAGCTCGCCATTTCGATTCCTCTTGGAATAGGGGTCGTCAAGACACTCTCCTCATGTTCTACGATATCCTCTTTGGCCGCCTCACCACTATCAACCGTGAGATCACCGCCCGTTACATCGCTATCATGAACTATGTCGATCCCGATCTCATCAAATTCATGAAGTTTATGGTCAATTGGTGCGACCTGCCAAGGGCGAGACTTATGCAACCAGAAAGAAGCTTGGTCAAGAACTTCTGGATAACTGCCGCAGTGTCGTTGGTTGGCCGCCATTGTACAAGGATGGTGAGTAGACTTTTTCGAAAGTATGTGCACTGTCTTATCTATTCTCCAGTCACTTTCCCTACCGCACCTCACATGTTGAGGAGATCGCGAGCGCCGGCCATATCTCTGGTTTGGTTAATATTCAGAAGATCCAGGATGATGTTGTCAAGCTCTGGAACGTCGTCAAATCCCAGCCTGAGATTAGTGAGGAACAGAAGAATCGTATCAAAGCTCTCTAGGACGGCGTGGTCTGTGTAAGACTCCCGACAACCGTCCGCGCCCTGGTATCCCCTGAAGCCATCATTTCTGTAAGGATGGCACACGCGCTAGCCTCGGAAACGAGCTACGCATGCCACTTCACCGGATGACTGAGTGTCCAGCTCGTTATCTCATCTCCGAGCCACGTGATCCCGCGCCCCTCCGAACCACCGACCCGACTTCCCACGCCTCACCACCACCCTTGCCCGCTCGCATTTCCCATTTTTGCTCACTCGTCCCGCTCCCCTTTTGCCGCTCACCCTCGTTCCTCAAGATCGAGCCTTTCCCTCATTCAAAGTGAAGACGCCGCGCTCATCGAACCCCAAAAAGCACGACCGATCAACACGGATCTCTCCTCATCGCCCCGACCAACGTCCAAGCCCTCAAGAGCCCACCGCGCACTGTGCCTCGTCGATCGCGACGAGGTCTGGACCGCATCTATTTGGAAGGATTAGGACTGGAATAGGATTGGATTGCTTTCTTTTAGTACGTTTTATTATCTCCTTCAGACCTATTTGTCTTCGCTCTCCATTTTTCGCTTCCCTTTTAGATTTTAGACTTGTTTTGTGCTACCGCCGTCCTCTCGCTCCCCCGCCGTCACCGCGCTCAACGACGTGCACCTTGTTTCACTTCTTTAAAAATTTCTCTTAACACCGGATTGCTCTCGTTTCGATTCACCGTCGCTGCCATGCCCTAGATCACAACGATTTTCTCTTGTTCTCGACGACCTCACCCTCGATCCCGACGATTTTGCCTTGTTATTTCTTCACCCCATTTCTTTGTGACTTAGATTCGTAGACTCGTACTCGACGTATAACATGCGCTGCTTGGCCTCACCAAAAGGCAGGCAATCTCGGCCCCACTTCCCCTCTCTTCTTGTGTGCTTTTTTCTTCTTTTCCCAATCGCCCGCCAGCCCGCCTGACCAGAAACCAGCCCACCCGACCAGAAGCCAGCCCGCCCGACAAACTCGCCTGCCCGACCAGAAGCCTGCCTGCCCGACCAGCAGCCCGCCAGCCCGACCAGCAGCCCGACAGCCCGACAGCCCAATTTCCCGAACCATCGCTCGACAAACCCCGCTTCGCGTCGAATCGCGAACCCATACGTTTTCCCCTTCTCACTGTTAAAAGCCCCTGCGGATCGCAGTGCGACCAACCTCTTGTTCGTACCGAACCGACAAAGTTGCAAATGAGAACCGTCCGCCTTTCGAATTTCAAGATAACCCGTGCGTCTTCGGATCATTGAGACGCGCAACTCTGGTTTGATCTCTCCTTCCTACCTATTCGAACTCACGCGTAGACACTACGTCTGTGTCACATTTCGTTCCTCTTCCCAATCTTTACGCCCTCAATTTCAAGCATCACCTCTGTCTCGGCTGACAAAATCCCGCTTCTTCATCTCAAGCGATGCTTGGGCACCCAGTGGGAGTAACAGCTCTAATCTGATGGGTGTGTACTTTGACATCCTTCACGAGATCGCAACATCCAGCACAACATTCAAGGACAAGAATACGCTTATTATTAGTGTTGGAAAGGGTTCCATTGGCGTCGAAATCCTTAAAGGCCTCCTGTCTGAGGTTGTTGTCACCACCTCCCGCTATAGTCGCACCACAGTTGAATACTAAGCAGGATGTGGAGACACTTGTTGACTATATCTACACGACGCTGGGACTTGACCTGGATTATGTTATCCCCTTCGCCGCCGTTCCTGAGAATGGTCGTGAAATCGATGGCCTTGATGACAAGTCCGAGCTTGCGCATCGTATCATGCTCATGAACCTTTTGTATCTCCTTGGTGCTATCAAGACGAAGGCGGCGAGCTGCCAAATCATTACCCCGACAATGCTGCGGAGTTCAAGGTCATCAATGGCACCGAAGCCGAGTGTGTCCTTCAGACTCTTCGTTGCATCCTTTCCCCTCGAGTTAGCTAGAGGTTTGCCATCCACCTACTCAACGGTCAGCCTAACCAGAGCAGTTACTCGGATCGGGTCCCCCATGCATGCCTGGCAGCTTCCCACCTTTGACCCAGTTGAATCCAAAGTCAAACGTGACCTCGTACGAGACCAGCATGCTCTGGAATGCGCTTCCGCTCGAATTCCACAAAGCGTATAGCTGCACGCCACTGCTGTTGACGCTCTCGAAGCTGCCAGCCGCGTACTGTACTTGTAGTACGGGGCTGGATGTGTTGCTGCTGCTACCAGACGCAGGTGAATTTGGGAAGGGATCGTCAACGAAGACAAGGTTGGAAGCACCATTCTGGATGCGACCCTTGGAGAGGCCCCAGTTGGACGTGAGGAAAGATTGGGTATCGACATTGCTGAGGGTCGCTTGGGGGAATGGGAGACTGGTGCTAGTAGGGAGTGAATATTACGACGCCACTGATGCTGCAGGAGTGGTGGCTTGGGAGAATGCCTGCACTGCAAAGAATGCAGGTAAAAAACAGCGAGAGTTATGAGGCCAACAGTTGGAATCGGAATATTCTAATATAATGGATGATACGCGAGCTGCTGCACTGTGTAGTCTGGATACCACCAGACGGACTAGCTGTTGTTGGTCGTGGGTTAGAGTCGACAAAGGTGAAAGTAGGAGACAAGATGTTAGCGGGTGCAGTGCGAGTGTGCATGCAGTGTCATTATTTCAAGTTGTGCCGTGGCCAGCGCCGAGTAGGCCAGTAAGGGGTGATATTAGTCTCGGGCTGTAGACATATGCTAATGGGAAAATTCATGATAGATGTAATAAAATGATAGGAAACAATAAATATTGTGTACACTGCGTGGAGTAAAGACTGATTTTGAGGATGTGCTGCACGGATGCTGGCTGAGCCAGCTACCGAGCTGAGCTGTAATTTAGCCGGAGAAAGCCAGTGTTTTGATTGGCTCGGCTCGGCTTGGCTCATAACCAGACCAGCTCAGGACGGCTCGGCTCCGGCTAGCTTCTGGCTTCTTGAGCCCCGAAACACTATGCGAGGGGTGTTGCTTAAGTTACTTTGCTGGGTTTTTAGTGTTCTGGGAATAGATAATTAGCATTGTAACATCAAGATAGATCAGCACAAATACGTACAAGGCACTTTACCCGGTCTTTATACACCTAGCCAAAAAAAATTAGCTCGAGTTCCCTTACGATGGAACAAATGCTACCTGTAACTTGTCCTTCTCCTGCTGAATGGAATCCCAGAAATCATTGAATTCTTGCAAGGTCCCTTTTGGATTCACCTCTTTCCAGTCATGTGCTGCCTCCCACCTAAATAGCACGATAATCAAATGAGTACCACTCCAAGCATCACCACAACACAACTTACTTTGGGGAAATAATATTGGGAGGGACCTACGATCCCCTCCCCCTTTTCGAACCTTTTCCAGAAGGCCTCTTGGTGACAGGCTGGGACACTGGGCCACACGACATTTCGACAGCGATAGCACCCTCGGGGATAGCGTCCTCGGGGATAGCGTCCTCAGGAGTATCTTGGTACTTGCAGATGCTGTGGGAATCAGGTTTGTCAGTAAAGGAGCAAACCTGAGGCAAGAATAGATGGTGCCTATCAATCGCCTCTATAATGCGCCCAACTTTACCATCCAGAAGACTCTCATCGACCTTGCAATCGCGAACAAGATGCTCCAGAAGCTTGACCAACGCAATAAGACCGTATTTACCCCGTTTGATGAGGGGATAAATGTCGGCAATGCTGTGCAATATAAGGACATGGAGCTGTTGATCCCAGGTTCCCAGATATCAGTGTCATCTGTGATTCCTTTTGTGAGCTCGACGGGGTCGCAGCAATACCCAGCTAGAGGGTCGTTCTTCTTCGCCACAGGGATGGACTTCAGCAGAGTTTCAACCCTCTTACGGAGTGTGGTCAGTATGGGAATGGGAGCGGGTCGCGAGGAGGGAACGGGGACAGGTTGCGAGGGAACAGGGACAGGTCGAGAGGATGGGCCGGGGACGGGTCGAGAGGATGGGCCAGGGACAGGTTGAGAGGATGGGCCAGGGACGGGTTGAGAGGATGGGCCGGGGACGGGTTGAGAGGATGGGCCAGGGACGGGTTGAGAGGATGGGCCAGGGATGGGTCGAGAGGATGGGCCAGGGACAGGTTTGGAGTGCAATATAGAATCTGTTGAGAAATATTGTGAGTTAGTCATCCGGTCATAAGGCGATGTCATACCATCATGGAGATGGATGTCCAACTGTGTCGTATTGATAGAAAACCCATCCCTACAAAAGCTGTCAGATGCTTCTCCATGGACCAGCAAACCTTACAGAGGATTCTTCGACGTCTATATAACAATTAGTGTGTGAAGTGGAATAACATGACACGAACCTTCGAGTTAAGACGCGTAGCATTTTTAACGTGAGTTGGGGGCTAAAAAGGCCGGTTATATATCAGCGGAACTTGTAGTAAGATGAGAAAATGATAAGAATGAATGCACCTTTTTTTTTTTTTTTTTTTTTTTTTTTTTTTTTTTTTTTGAATTGATAGTTTATTGTCTATTAGCTACTGGAACCATAAGACAAGTACTGCTACGTGGCGTACATAAGGTGAGAGGGGGTAAGCAACTGAGGGTTCATGATGGAACTATTCTGCGGTTCGTCAAAGGGACGCGGGGCGTATGTAAAGGTAACAGGTAGTAGGATACCAGCCAGGGGACCCCCTACGGGGGATCAGGCCTTGGCGGACGAGGGCACGCGAAGGCGCCCCACCCCACATCACCAAGCCTGAGAAGGAGCTCGGGGCTCCCGGCCCAGGCAGAATGTGGGGGGACCGAGGGAGGGGAGGGGAGGAAGGGGCCCCAGCCGCGGTCGCCAAGCTTGAGCCCGAGAGCAGCGGGCTCCCAGGCAGGGCGATCGATGGGAAGGGGGCAGGTAGGAAGGGGAGGCGACGGAGATGAGGGTGAGAGGAGAGGGGAGTCCAGGGGGCCAGACCGCAGGACCCGGCGAATAGATACACGATGCGAAGGGGGGAGGCGGTGGGAGGGTAGACGGCGAGAGGCGAAGGCCGCACGCGTGGCGACGCGGCGTCTTGCCCCAGCAGTTAACTTAACAGGAATGAAGGGCTTACGGCTAGGCCCGCCTATATT
>QFFA01002722.1:0-12079 GCA_003316565.1 Russula foetens | reverse complement strand
TACTGCGATTGCGGGCCTAGGTAAGGTTCTCAGTAATCAATCATTGGTGCCAACGCCTACCGATCCGCCGCAATTTTCTTCGCAGCATGTATTGCCGAGGTTCTTCATCTTGTATTGCACATCAACCCGACTTCGCCAATAACGCCACCTTCCTTGGTACCTTTGGGTCTGGCGGGCTTCGCTCTTCCATTGTGCGCTAATGTGATGGTTACTGCCCTCATCGCGGTGCGCATATGGTACCTATCCCCTCGCGGGGCTCCCGATCCTCGGGGTGCACGTTTCCCCATGGACACAGGCCGGGCTGCGATCGACATCGTCGTCGAGAGTGGGTTGGTCTATTTGGCGGTACAGCTCGTGTTCGTCGTCCTGTTCGCGATACGGCATCCTGCCCAGGGAATCGTTGGTGTGATTGCGGTGCAGATCTATGTACGTGATGGTCATCTGACTTGATATGAAGGGAAAAGGACTGATTGTGGCCTGGTGGCGACTTTTGAACCTGATTACAACTCACAGGGTATCGCACCATCGCTGATCATCATCCGTGTTGCTCTTGGGTTGTCGAATACACCATCCGGCCGGCTTCACAATGGAGGGACTGGGTCAGTGCTGCGCCCCGTCTCTGCGCACGTACGTCTTGGTACCAGCTCAACTGCATTCTCGAACGGTGGCCAACGCTTCTCTTCTCCCGAGATCCCCATGTCTCAGGTGAAATTGAAGTCCTTCAGTGAGGATCGTGCTAGTGGGTCTGTTGAAAATGCGACCAATGTGTGACTCGGCGATGTTTTTTTTTACAAATGGCCTTGTATTTCAGTTCGAGTAGTAGTCCCGGGGCAGTATGGGTATCCTTATTTTGATCGTTTTTTTTTTCATTTTGGGATTTTTGCCATGGGAGCTATCGGCAGGCACCAGTTGTACTTCTAAAGTTTTTCTCTGTATCCATTATCACTTGTTCTCTGGCACTTTTTCGGCGCCTTGATTAGATGTATGCGGTGATTGGTGACCGAAGGAACATCCTGACCCGAGGAATGAACATATCCCTCGACATAAGGCAGACTGGTGCCCGGGTTGTAGTACGTTAAGGCAAAACGTTATACCGATGACCTCGAGGTTCTTTTTCCTTATGTGGCCGAAACATGTGCAACTTTGTTCGGCAATCAGGACGCGACTTCCTCTCCGGTTTCTATGAAACCCTTAATCAAAGTTTGTAACCCATCAAACCGCGCGTTCCATGAGAGGACCGAAGCGAACTTCCACACCGTCCGAACACGATAAGACTAAAGATAAAGCAACGGCGTGAACCTTACTCCAGCCACGACGTCGGTCGAGTGTCGACATTTGAAATTTGGAGTTCCGACTCGGGGTTGTACGTTGTCAAGAAAATCGTCGATACTCTGTGCAATCATGTCTTTATCCATGAACAGAACTTTCGCAACGAGGTAAACGTAAAGTCAAGAGTCAAGGCTCCAGGACTTCCACCGGGGTGATGAGCCAGCAATGATGTGGGCCACTGGCGCCGACCAGGGTTGACTGGCTCAAACCGAAACGACTACAGTAGCAACATGTTCTCAGGGCGCAAACACAAAGACGACGACATCGATGAAGGCGTCTGTCCCATTGATGGGACCTCATGAATCACCTCCCCGAATATTATTTCTCCACACTGGCGCGCACTTCCCTCGTTAGCCTTCCAACTGGCATGTCGTCTCGAAAAGCGTCTTGCCTAGCTAAACATACCCACGCTGTCCATTTCTTACTTGTGAGACTTAGATCGGCAATGGTAAGAGGAGATGTGCGATTGAGTGATACCGAAAGCGTCTCCGAGAGCGCTATCTTATCGTTTAGGTGTTCTCGAAAGAGCTGTGAGGACCGGGCTGTTGTCCATCAATGCAGGGTTGTTCCGAATCACCTCCTCCACGTTTCCGGATGATATATTTGCGCTTTGACCGCCAAGTCCAGAGTGATGACGTGCGGGAAAAGAGGTAACTATCGCAGAACGAGCAGATGTATTCTTGATGAAACCGAACAGGCACTGGTGGCATATCCAGGGCATGGAGAGTACTTGCGGTGGCATTGGCGGGGCCATCCCAATATTGATAATTCCAATGTAAGGGTTGCATTGTACGCCACAGCTTCACAAAGGCATACGGGAGAGGCCGAAATTGAAGGTGAAAAGAGAGATACGCTGAGCATACGAAAATGAGTATTCGTACCGTAGAACGTATACATTCTCTCACTGGCCTGGTCGTACGGTCTATATTTTCGTATCAAACTATTGATAGGTATTTGCCGGATCATGGTTCGTCGGAGGACAATCACTAGTGGGACAGGGCATAAATCAGAACTCGCTTTCAAACAGTTTCAATTTGAAGTCAAAGAATTTGGGAAAGACGTTATTGCTGGAGGTCCGTGACTACAACACCGAGCTATGGTGATTCCGACGAAAAAGCGGGTGAAGATCACCACGGAAACGGTGGCAAGGGATCATCGGGCGGAGTTATTGCTAAACTTGAATGTTCCCAAAAATCTTGCGATCACGTTAGCGAAAGCACCCGTGTGATGGGACGAGAATGTGGCCGTGAAACGCATCTGGCGCATGTTAGATATGTCACTGTATTTCTTCTTCTCAGGCGGTCCACTTCCGCCAGCAGCACGCTGATGTCAACAAGCAGCGTGGTAGAGCCTGAAACAATACGTCAGCGTCAGAAGCTATTGAAAAGAGGCGTAGCTTGCTACGGCCATTGAAGTTGGGCGGGGTACACATTAGGAGGCTCAGCCAGGCGGGTCGCCCAGGACGAGGAACACGTCTCGAATCGTAGATAATCGCGAGGGTTTTCAACGTAGTCTAGAGCTGCATCTTGAACTGCTTGTTGCGATGATGTGGCCTGTGAGGAGTCGACCAAAGGCAAAAATGAGAGACCAATACATATTTCGGATGAAAGACCGTCTCTGACCTCAGAGGCCAGGCTCAAGGCACCGCTCTTTCACAAGTCCGGACGATGTTTGGGGATTATGAGATCATCAGGCGATCTGAGCGTATGTAGTCTAGAGCGGTCTATGCACCGTGCTTTTGGGGTTCCAAGACGGTCAGAAACCGCCATTCGAGGCTTCGAAAAGTGCTGTGAAATCTAGTCGGAGTTATTTCACATGCCAACGTACAAACCACTGTCTTTGGAAGCACCTGACAGTACGTCCTCAGTCTATTACTCCACGGATTTAGTCTTCATACTCAGAGACGCCGACGGAAACAGTTGATGGTCGAGGCCTATAGCATTGTGGACCCAGTTGCACGGTATCTTCGATCTGGGGTCAACATAAAGGGCGCATTTATTCTGGGCACTGCCCTCGCATAGTCTTCGTACCCAAACTGCATTTCGGCGAAACAACGATTCAAGCCACGAGGACTTCTGGGTTTCTGGACGAATCCACCAGCGTCAGAGGGGTTGTTCTCGGGTATTCGAGTTGCAAAATCCTACCAAATCGTCCAATCTGACTCCTGTCCTTTTTCAAAACAGATTCGCCTGCGAACAACATTGACTACATACCCACAATGAGCATGCTAGTACGCTTGATCGTCGACAGAAGGAACATACCTTGCTGCAACACGAGGCGCTTACCTTGTCACCCATGACCACCGGACTCTCCTGTTGCTATATTCGATACTAATCACTTTCGCGTTAGTCGACACCACTGCAGAGGCTTGTCCCATTCAGTTGCATAAGAATGACGCCCTTAGAATGGGCTAGTTGCCCACTCGATGGCCCGCACATGATGTGAGAATGATACGAGTGGAACGGGCTATATGAACCTAGCAGTGTTCCGTACCAAGTTGGCCACATTATAGCTCAGCTCAGCTAGTTGATTGGTGACACCGTCGTGCCAACGCTCCATCATTCCCCAAAGGTGATGCGATCATCGCAGATCGTATCGCGCCGGTATTATACTGCGTCTGGATGCACAGCTACCGTGAGAAGTGAGGGCGTCTTCTTCTGGCCTGCTTCCCGCTTACGAAAGCGATACGTTCCCCTTTGCCGATACAAGTGGTTGCAGGAGGCCGGCATCGTGGGCTTCGGCCGAGCTGGGCGCGGTGGGAATTGGCGAAGCAAGTCAAGGAATATCAGCTTGAGTTAACTCCAAACGCCAACGTTGATGGGTACTCTTCGACTCGGATGAGCACTTTCTCGGCCAAATGACCCCACCCAAGAAGGCAAGGAAAATCTTCGATCACTCTGGTAGTGGGGTAGTGGGATCTACCGCTAACCTGTTCTGACGGTCGGACAACAGAGGCGTTGGACCACTTTGGCGGGGCATGGCCCGAAAACATGTGGGGCCAAGAACGCTGGGAACGGGGAATAGGACCGTCTCGTCTCTGCGGGTGGGAACTTGTCTATGTCGACCCACAGCGCTCGCGACGCGCTAATTGGTGTGGGCCGTAGTATCGCCTGCGGCGAAAGCGAAGGTTATGTCCGGCGTCCTGGAGCGGGTCTCAGCGATTGGGAGTACTTGTTGTAAGCACTTAGCGGACTTGCTGAGCCACCACGGTACGCTCGTCGGTCTGTCCTCTGCGTTTTAAGGTGGCGACGTACTCTAATTAGACGTAAACGAGCCAACTGGTACACTTCGAGTTGTTGAACAGAAGATCTAAGAGCCAAACTTACGCAAATATAATGCGGGCCGAGCCTGCGCAGCGTCACGTGCGTGGGTGCCGACGAAAATACGATAAACGAACGATAAACACACCGAATCACCGAATCAGCGCTCAACCCTCTAACCGAAAATTATCTTCCTCACGGCCACGGGTCTTAGTAGGATCTATTTGTTTCCACGCTGCTGGTTATGACACCCTTCAACGATTGATATATTTTGCGAGCTGGGAAACGGTTTCAAGTTTCCGATGAGTCTTTCCTCTCATAACATAACGATTTGATATGGGCCGCTGTTTACGATGCAAGTCTTCTTTTAATTGATGCACAACTCACTGAATACTTTGCAGCCTTAGAACGCGATTCAGTGAGCACTGAACGCGACGCAACCCATTTATGACTGCACATGACGGGCTAAAACACGTGCTACGAGGTAATGACGACGTCATTGACCTTACCTGTGCCACTCCAAGTAGTCCTTCCGCACGACGACGACAACCAGGAAGCTCGACGCCCTATTGAGAGCTGTCTCATACGCCAATACCACAGACTCAATATCATGTACCCTCTCACGACACTTAGCTCTCGCATCCTCCCTCGGATAGCTCTTCCAGCCGTCCAAAAGGGGCGCATCCATGCCACACATCCTCCCGCATTCGCCGATATCGGCTCACGCCCGACGACCGACCAGAGCTCGCGGCCCAAAACGAAGTGGGGACTGGACAGGGACATGCTCTACATCGGAGGCGGGCTAGCTACCATAGGTGCCGTCTGGTATTATTACGCGACGGTGGAGAATGCGCGGATTGAGAAGAGGCGAGAAGGCGCAGCTCGGAGCCCCGCGAATACAACAGTACAACCTGCCAAAGGCCGGGGGCAGGAGGCGTGAAAGTTGGACAATAAAATGCGAAATGTATCAAGGTGGGATACATCACACAGGTAGGAGACTCACGGGGCACGACGTTAACATTTGAGAGCAGGGAAGTACGAAGTACGGCAACTGGCTGAACGGGAGAGCAGCAGATCCAGGACATAACCGAAAACCATTGCTTGTATTCTCTGTCGAAATGGCGGAGTGATGATGGTGATCAAAAGTGATTCATTGTACACGTCTATAAGTTGTTATATGGGTATTTGTATCTTGTTATTTTCTTGACAAAATCTTTCATGCTGTATATCTTCAGGCCAAGAGGAAACTGGGCGCTTTGTTTCTAGTGCGTTGGCCAAACCAAACACACAACCTTCTTGTCCGTTTTGTAGAGCCAGACGTGATATCAATTTTGAAACGGGCGGTAAATCAGCGTCTACCACAGCTTTACCAACGGTCTCTGCGGCGACTAGGCTAAGTGACGTAGTGAAGAGTGAGAAGGGAAGGAATGAGTCCGTCTTCATCTTCTGCATGTAGTCCAGGCTGGCAGTGTCGTTGTAGTAGGCCCGGGGCCATGCAGGAGGGAGGAAGCCTTACCTTTACCAAGAATCCAAGATGCCATCTCCATCTTGCGAGCAGGAAACGCTCTGACGTTCCGCTCCCGGTGAGGGGAACAATGAACGTAGGCGGCTAGAAGGACATCCAATAACCACTCAATCCCAAATTCCTATGACCATGCTACTAGTACAACAATAACACACCATCCTATGGTCTGCATCTCCGAACACCTCACAAAGCCACCACCTGCCCTGATCACCATCAAATAAGTCCAACCTGATTAGCACGAGACTAACAGAAGATCAAATCATCAGCGCTAAAGGCAAATGCAACAATGACCACACACACATGGTAAAAGCAGCTTGAAAACCTGCCCTAACGGTGCATGGGCATGGGATTCCCCCAAACACCCAGTTGCGGATTTGAATTGGAAGCTGGGGGCAGTTGGGACTGGACTTGTACAGAGGAAGGATTCGCCCGCCACTGCTCATAGCGCTTCATGATGGTAATCTTGATCTCGGCCAAAATATCGAGAATATCTTGCCCGTGCTGTTCATCTGATCAGTACGGGAAACGAGAACCAAACTTGAAGGAGATCAGAGGAGAGGACTTGAAGTATATGCATTAGTCAGGCTCCATGTCGAAGTTTCAACGGAGCAGGAATCTGCGCTTAGATGGAAGTGACCAAATGAGAGTCGAGAAAGAGTTACAAGAATTCCGAAATGATATTCCATAAAACCACAGAAAGTTCATTCATCAATCTATTCATTTCATATGGGACATGGATGACCAACCAAACAGCAGTCGTGAGACCATCGGACAGATGTAACTCACCAGACCCATGTTGTATCGCTGCGTCGTACTAAGAAGGAGCCTATATTCAGGATGGAGTGGGATCTTCTCGAGCACGATTCTGGCAGCCTTCACATACTCCACAAATGCCAACTCAAGGTCGCCTTGCTCCCGAAAAGCAGCGGCGTCGTGTCGGGCATTCTCGGCGATTCGAAGCCAAGTTTTGAAAGGTCGAGGTTCATCACCGAGAGACTGTCTCGAAATTTCTGCAAGTTCTGCGACTGAACGCGGTCGTGAGGCCGGCTGAGATTCAAGTTGATAGGGATGGGGAGGGTCGATAAAGTTTGACTGTGCCGGACTTTGTGCGTAATTCGGGTTCTGGTACAGCCTGGTAGGGCCAGGTTGGAAATTAGGGGGGCAGAATTGGGTTGTTTGCGTGAAAATATCTGTTCCGTAGGACAAAGCCATGGTGTGAAATGGGTGAGATGAGTGTGAAGATGATAAGGAAAGGGAGGAACGGTACCGTCCTCTAGCGTTGCGGCGGTCTGGTCTGGAGCGGTCTGGGTCCAGTCCGATATCAGTCCGGGAATCAAACTCGTCCATGCAGTCTGGACTCAGCAAACTGTTGGGACTGCTCAGATTACCTATTTTGGGCAGGGCATGAGAAACCAATGTACGACGGCATGACAGGCCAATGAGTCTTGCGTCAAGGGCCCAGTGGATTTCGGGTACTACGCTTTTCCTTGGGCTGGAATAACATACTAGAGGAAGCGATTTAAAGGTGGAAGGAGAGATCAAGGGCGTGGCCTCGCACCAAATGCACAGGTAGAACTTGAGTATGTAGAGAAAGCGTTAGTGCCAAGGGGAAAAGTGTACAGCCATCTTAGAATATGAGGCGACAAGTCGCGTGAATCTGAAGACTCATTCAACCTGTGACCTGTGCAGTCTGTCTGTCTGTATGCAGCCGGTGACCGTGCAGAAGGGAAGGCGTGGGAAATCCCGAGCCCATTGTCATCTCTCCCAGCACGCCTGCCTCAGCCTGATCTACCTACTACTACACTCCTACTATACACTACTCACGCATAATTCTACTCCATGGCTCCCGGGATATTCCGCCTTCGCACAGCCTGCTTCACGCTCGTCATCCCCATCCGCCTCGCGATCTGTCTCCCGCTCCTCATCTGCACCCTAGACGCATACAGCCCGCACGCCGCGCTCGTCCCTCTGGGTTCCCTCCCGCCACTCACCGTCACCGCTCCTCGCCCCGCCTCAGGCCCAGGCTCCACCGGCTCCGGCGGCTCAACATTACCAGAGGACGCACACGGCGGGCCCGTATACGACTACGGGAACGAGTACATCGCCACCCTCCGGCCGGGCGCACACGCTTCCACTTCCGGAACCAGATCGCCGACGCACCTCGGGCGCACGCTGACGCTGTCGTTCGTGCTCACCGCAGCGGCGCTCAGCGTGTTCGGCATCCTCGCGTTCTGGTGGCTTGGCGATGTCGAGGGCGATGGCGATGGCGATGTCAGCCAGCAGGACGAGGCGACGTTCGTTGAGGGTGGTGGCTACTACGACGGCGAAGGCAAGTCCAGTGTGACGCGGCGTCGTCGTCTTCAGTTGTGTATGCTCTCTCTCGGCACCGCGACACGTCTGTTGCTCGGCGCGCTCGGAACGACCGCTATGGCGCGCGTCGTCGGCGATCGCTCGGCTATGAAACGGGGCTCGTTTATCGCCGTCGAGGTCCTGGGATGGCTTCTGGTGTGAGTGACAAACTCACCCCTCTTAGCTTTTTAAATTTTTTTTCCTTCTTTCGATCGTGTCTCCGGCCGATAAAAAAATGCCGTATTCGGCATTGCATTCGTACAGAGCGGTGTTATATTGTGGTGCCTTTCATCGCATACATTATCTCTTGCGTGGCTCTGGAGCCCTGCGGCGTGGCAAAAAGGAAGTGTTAACTGGAAGCCTCGTCGGAAATCACGACCGTGAAGGGACCTTGAAACCTGCATCCATCGGGATCAAGAAATGAAGAATCACGTGTCTCGGTCTTTCCTGTAGCTGTTTGGGCCTTTGGCTCTCGCCATATATCACACACAGTATTAATCATAGAATGAATGTCAAGAGTGTATTTGAGCTCAGGTGGCATATGGCCTTATCGAGTCCCCGATCGCAACCCGTTTCAGCTGAGTACAGTACAGGATGAGATGCCCAATTCCGAGTCGGCAGCTACTGGATTGAGATTAGGACGTTCCGAGTCATCTGGTCAGTAGCAATCAGCAGCACATGTTTCAGTTTGAGGGGACTCCGCCAAAGTCTGATTCCTAGTCGAAAATATTGGAAGGAACGTACCGTCCTATGCGGCACACGCGCTTCCGAGGTCAAAGCAAGAAACATCACCTTCTCACCGTTAGCATCCCCGAGGAACAATGTTATGATAGTTACCCCGAGGAAGACAACCATCACCACCACCACCACCACCACCACGCCACCCGGATCATGCGCGCTCCAAGACCCCGTTATTTACTCCTTTGTGCGGGGATTTTCTCTTCTCTCTCTTAGTCTTAGACTTTTACATTTCTCCGGCAATATCCGAGCCGAGAATGGATCTTATGGTGGCTTGTATGATGTTGATGAGAGGACTACTGCAGACAAATGACACGTCCCCCATTGACATATTCGTTCGTTCGAATGCTCGCCTCTATATCAAACTCAGGGCATGTGGAAGTGAATGCAATTCTAATATTAATGTCGGTGTCATTAAAGTGGCTAGAGGGCCATAGATAGCCAATCAATGGTGTCTAAAAGTTGCATGGAGGGCGGAAACATGGTGGGCGGAAACTATCAAAAGTAGGAAAAACCAGGGTGTGCGACGCTCAAGCGGCGCTCAAGATCGGGCCCGCGACGCTGACAACGTCCCGCCATCCAACGCTCCAAGACTCCTGACGCGGAAGGCCCTCCTCGCGCACGCCAACATGAGTCCAAAATGCCCTCGCGTTGCCGTCGGCGCGGGCGACGTCGACGCAGACGCGCGTCGGGGACTGCGCGGTGATAAGCGTGGTGGGAACCTGAGGCGCGTTCGTGGAGAGAGCGCGCAGCGAGGACGCGGCGGTGCGAACGAGGCGCGTGGCGAGGCCGTGTCGGCGGAAGGCGGGGAGCACGCCGAGCGCGAGCACGTGCACTTCAAAGGGGGACGGGGCGGAGCGCGATGTCAGGTCTGAGGTGGGGACGTGGAGGGCGGCGGCGATGCAGGCGATCGGCTTGTCTGAGGAAGGTAGGGTGGCGATCAGGCCGAGGTGTGTCGGGTGGGTGAGGAGTTGGTGGAAGAAGGTTGGGCGAAGTGCGGGGAGTGAAGGTGCCAACTCAGTCTGCGGGGAGAAGGGGATGACGTTAGCTGGTTGGTACGAGTACGAGTACGAGGTGGCCTATGGGACATACGTGTAGTGCGCGGACGCTCTGGATGTCCGCTGACGTGAGTGGGCGGATGACGAGCTCTTCGAGAGACCATTGAGATGATGGGGCAGGGAAAGAGACAGATGCGTTCTCCATGGTAATCAGAGGTAGGTCAACGGGTCAAGGAAGAGCCGGGGGATGTGGTTTGAGGTAGGACTGGGCTGCTTATGAGGCACGCAACGCCGAGCTGAGAGGAGGTTTACAGAGGGGTAGGTGTACGGTTGTTTGTCATCCGGCGGAGGCAAGGTCGGCTTTTTATGCTGGGACGCGGCGTGCCAGATGCACATTTGGTCCCCTTATTGTGTCGCTCCCTAACTCGGTGTGGGTGTGGGTCCTCGATGGGTCGCAGTGGAGCATACGCATCTGAGGAAGTAAGAATGGACCGTGAATAGAAAGGGCGAAGGTCGAGTAAGAGGTGATCCACTGCGCTGCGAGTAGGCTATTGCTGACGAATGAGACGGACGGAGGATATACACCTGACAATGACAAGTTTGTGATCGATCCAGACGCACCACCGCCGCTGCACTTGCACCTGCTCATGTGTCCCGGTTGAAACGAAACGAAGATGAAAAGGTACGGCCGTACGGCTGACCACCCCTTTTTGATGTCACGGATCCTACCCGCGGGCATGCCGATTGTAACGGCTACGCCCGCCAGGATTGACGTGCTTGCTACAAATGGCGGAATGCCAGCACACGATACGACGCCACAGCGGTGAGAAAAAGTAAATTTTTGCGTAGTTCAGCCAGTGAGGAGTTTAGCTTTAATCCGATAACCTGAGGAGGCCTTTAACTCGATCGGTCGCCATGTTGCGCGCTCCGTAGCTTCGGGCTGATCCAGCGGCTGATCTAATTCTGCTGTGCTTTCGATGGGTCATGGTGCGGGAGAAATCGGAGGGGACGACGGGTAAAGCCGGAAAGCGCCCTACCAACGGTCAAGCATCCCGCTTGGCCCGGTTGCGAACCACGCGCAAAATCATCGGAGAAGAGTAAAGAAAGAGGTCGAGTGGGCGTTACGCACAGCCCTTCAAAAGCAGGACCAGATCGGGACACGACCACGAAACCCAACATGTGCTATCCCCGTTCTCGGAGGACCTCTCACCGACGATGTCTGATCATCCGCGGTTTCGTTTCGTACAAACCCCCGACTACGAGATGCAGCACACGGAACTGGCAGAATGTTTTTCCCGCTTTACATTTTATTGACGCTATATCGAGTGTATAGATAGTTCGAAGTTTGCACTACCGACTCAGTGCAACGCCTTTCCTATGTCTCTGCTACTTGAGGCGATAAGCGCTCTCTCTACCTCCAGTAGTCGTTAGTCGTCATGACCTGAATCTCTCCGTGCCGCGCGCTAAATAAAAACTGAGGCCCGAGGACGAGGCACTGTGTGAGATCACCTGGCTTCCTCGGTCTGACCGACGACCGACGAAACTGTAGGCTATTTAGGGCTCCTTGCTTTATATAAGCACAAAACCACCATATGCCAGTGCGAGATCGGAATGGGACTACACACAGCACGCGGTCTTGGGTGGTTTGTTCAGTTTCTGAATGAGGTCGAATTTGAAGAGATTTTGGACCGGTATCTTGAAAGAAAGGGGGTCAGCGCCTTTGAGCCATGGCCCAAAGCCGAGATTCCAAGAATTTTGAAAGGTAGACTCGACGACTCGGAATAACACAGCATAAGAGGAAGAGGGATGAGAGGTTTTTGCCAGCACGACGGGCATGCTCCCATGTGGGTCAATCGTGCTGGCAGTTGTCTGAGGGCAGG
>QFFA01002710.1:0-15557 GCA_003316565.1 Russula foetens | reverse complement strand
GTGATACTTCCTTAGGGTCACGTAACCCTAAGTTCAACTTGGTCACTTGGCTATAACTTGGCTTTAGGGGCGGACTTGGTGGACTTAGGGGCATCGTTCTCGATCCCCTCTTAAGGTCATGTGATCCAGGAGTGTGCGTGGAGGTCACGAACACGGCCGAAGGCCGCGATCGTGACACTCAGCCTCGACGCATTTGTTTTTCCCTTCTGATTTCACTTCCGTTTCTGTGCCATCCTTTTCTGATGGTCTTCAAGAAACCATTTCGGTTCTGCAAGCAAGATCGCAACTGCCTGTAATGAGAAATCTCGACCCGCGCGTCCAAACCGCTGCATCAACATGTTGAGGTCCTTGGGCACCCTCCACTGCACAACTGTCAACACATCTGGAATGTCGACACCCTACAAACGGAGCGCAGGTGTCAGAGTCATCGCAACACATGATATATGTGTGTGCCATACCATCCCTCCCACATCGGTCATGCCAAGCCCCCAGAGTCTGCCCTCCCTGAACAACTGGAGTTCCTCCTTCCTGAAGAACTCTGTCATGCCGGCGTGAAACCATTTCACCTTGTGTTTGAGGGCCTCTGGCATTCTATTTCGAAGGAAATTACTGGCTGACTCGGCCTCATGTTTGCTGTCAAAAAAGACCATGAACTTGCGTGGCATGCGATCATGTTTGACCCAATGGCTTGGGACCAGGAAGGCCAGATCTTCGAACGATGACATAGGGTACTGCATTTTTTTGACACAGAACGCAATGTTATGCCGGTCATTGGATCTCCGAAATAGGAGACTACTCGAAGGGATGTGCAGCGTCTCCTTGATGTCCTGGAGCATTGCATGTGGAATCGTTGCTGAGGTAATGTAGAAAGGAATTCCGGGGGCGATGAACCATAATATGCCAACTAACTTGTATTCCGGACGAAAGGTTGATCCCCACTGGGAAATGCAGTGTCCTTCATCAAAGACGAGATTGAAGACCTTGGACATGAAGCTCTTGTTTGACCAAAGTAGGTTCTTACACAACCCATCTCTCTGAACAAGTATTTCAGGATTTATTAGGACCACACGATGGACCCCATCCCGGATTCTCTATAACGGGTGCGATTAGTTAGCTCTGGGTTAACTTTTGGGATCACGTACCTGGAATGTTTCACGGGTATTGTTGGCTGCTGTTACAGCCACTGCACTTATCCCAATGTCCTTGGCCTGTTGACTAAACTGCTCACCCAGGATATTAAGAGCTGTAACAATTATAGTTATCTTGTTATTGTTGAATAGTAAAGGCATCAGGAAGCATAATGTCTTCCCGGAGCCGGTTGGAGCAATACTAATAATATCTTGACTGTTGTACTGCGCCCAAAGCTGAGCAAGGCAGAGCTCTATCTGGAAAAGACAGGGTGTCTTTCCAAATACTTCTTGAGTTCTGGCACAAATTTCTGCCGCAGATGGCAGATTGGGTGCCTGCGCTGCTGTTGCCATTCACACTAGCTTACAGGAAGCCAATCAACGAAAGTATCTACGCGACGCGTCTAGATCATGTGACCAGATTTCACAAACTGGTTTGCATTCTGGTGTTGTTGACTAAGGTATCCCACGCCTGTGGCTGACATTGTGTGCCAGCTGTCGGGGCAGGTTGTGCAAAACTAAAGTTCATTGTTGACATAATCATATTCGGCATTGCCCGTATTGACTCTGATTGGCTACACACAGCTACAGGATTCATATGCTACGGCCACTAGGATCAGGCATAACCTGCCCCGACGGCTGGTTAGGAGCCTGTTATGAGGGGGGTCAATTTATTTGACATTAATTGAACCATAAGCTGACCATAAGCAGACATGACTTATCCATTCCTGCCCGTCGTGAGTATTTGGTTGGGTTTGTTGGTAGCGCGGGCGCTTTTTCCAGGCTGATGTCGGCATCACGCTCCGTACTTTGGGAGGAAGATGCAGAGGAAATCGAGTAGTAAGAAAGTGAAGGGTTGCCGTGCCGCATCGCGATTCGATATTTCATATGTCGCCACTGGGATGATGATGTTATCGTAAGGTCACAAATATCAGCGGTAAATTATCTGCTTCTACAGGCTATTAGTAGCCTAGCCTGCAGTACACCAGGTACTCTACCCGCGCTGTCTCTGGCTGTAGTGCTACTTACACTGTAGAAAATTTCATGGTCTTCACTGCATGCATGTCAGAAAAAAGGTTGTAGAAAACTTCGAAGAATTCAAGTAAATATTGGCCTTGTTGAGCGCGAAAAAAATCCATGTTTTAAAATCACTTAAACTCTGATTGGACCCTAATTTGTGTTCTTTCTCACGGAAAGAAATCCAAAGAAAAAAGTTTGATTATTACCGCCAGGGACTTATTTGGCCAGGAAGAATCTAAAAAGAGGTTAAATGTTTTGATGGATTTTTTTTCGCTGAATTCGGTCGCTTCTCGTTACCGTGAATCTGTGCATTTGTCCTCTTCTTCCACTTCTAGACCAAGAACCCATCCCCGAATGGAGAGAGAATTCACAAAGTTGGACAGTGCGACATTTTTAGTACAAAGAAATATTATCTCGTCAACGTCAACCAAATGGTGGTGCCTCAACAGCTGACATGAAAATCGGTACGGGATGCACGGGACCTTGAGACTGGCCCTTTCGGAAACGTCATGTAGTCATGGTGCGCACAAGACGTCCCCGGAAGATGTTTGTACTCTAACAATGATTCTACGTCGTCCGTCTGGAATAGGGAAGTTCATTGAGCGCCGCGCGGCCCTTCCTTCACCCCCCTCCTCAGATCTTCCTCCAAGTCTCGACCATCACCTTCTCGATGACCTAACCTGCGTTGAATCCCTCTCCGCCGGCGGTTGCAGTGATTGACGTCGTCCCGTTGCTGCTGAAAATCATTTCGAAGGGGCTCATGGGCAACGAGTAGAAGCGTGCGGCGGGAGATGTAGGCCCTGCAAGGCCTCGGTCATTCCAACACCGTGCGTGCCATTTCTCGCGTGCTACTGCACTCCCCCTTTCTTTCCTCGTGATCTGTTTGTCGACATTTGTCGCCGACGCGATTCTTCTTCTCATAGCTCATACCACTGTGTGTTCGGAGTCACAAAAGAGGTTGAGACTAAGGTTCTATCTCCTCTTCGACCATCGCCGCCGTCATCAGCAATCGACCCAAGTCCGTAGTGAATCCGCTTCGTCGCCCCTTGAAAAGCAACCATGTATGGAGCTCGCGAAGTAGGCTGAGGTATTTGGTACTCTGGTGGGTGGGTGCGAGTCCGGCAATCCGCTTTTCTCGACTGCCTTTGCCAGGCTCGCGTTGGGTTTGATCCTCACGATCAAGTACGTGTTTCTTTTTACTTCAAGCCCTCTGCACACGGGGGGCGACTATGTCAGTGGCGTCCTTCTGAGCCCTCGCACAGCAATACCTCATTACGCCGGCCCGACTTCCCTCCTGCGCCGTCATCTTCGTACCCATATGCGATACACCCGGACGTGTTGGGCAGACCGTGCGCCAAGTTGAGTTGGAGGGATGGATGGTGTCCTACAGAGCACGAGTATGTGGCGAAGGCGAGCGTAGCGTGGGCGGTCATGAATCCTTCTCGGAGCTCTGTCTCGTCGATTTTGCGGAACGGACTTGGCTATCCGTCCGACTTTTGGATATTTCAGCAAACAATGAAAGAAATGTGGGTGCGCCCCGCTATATACACCTCATACTTCTTCCCTCCTGTTGCAGCTGACTCGAGCTAGCCATTACTGCAACTCGCAAGTATCCATGGCTCGTCATGGTCCTGTCGCGTTCTCGATGACCATGTCCTTCTGTCACTCTACCAATAGAGCGCATTAATACGATTAACACGTTGAATTACTTCCTCCACTCCATTCATGTGAACTGCTGGGATATAACGATAGTTGATGAGGAACAATCCAAGACTCCTCTTCTCTTAGAGAGCGACCCCGCGTCCAGCCTGTGATGCCTTACGATGATCTCAAATAGACGACCTCAACTCGATGGGTCCATGAATATGTATAAGCGACGATATCCTCCCTGTGGATGTTCCAGTGATGGAGGGAGGGGATTTGTTGGTATTCGATCGATACACGTTACGGAGGACGCAGTGACAGTACTACTAGTAGTATGACGTGCGCGAAACCCACATGCTGCCGCCTCTGAGTCGCTCTTCGATGCAACGATGTCACCCGTGATTTTTCCGGACCACCGCATCTGGCCTATGCTCGAGAATAATCCGGGAGACTTCTGCATGCCCTGATTCCAAAGCATACTTCGATGGAGTGGACCCCAACCTGCTCTGGACCGTTACGTCCACGCCACGCTCCAGAAGGAAGCATACGACGTCCATATGTCCTCTCGCTGCCGCGCAATGCAGTGGCGTCAGCCCGCTCCTGTTCCGAGCATCTGCGTCCGCTCCACGCTCGAGAAGGAGACGCACGATTTCCAAGTATCCCCCTTGCGACGCTGCATGCAGTGAAGTCCACCCTTTGCCGTCCCGGGTCGTAGCATCCGCACCGTGCTGGAGAAGGATCCGTACAACACCCATGTGTCCCCCGAACGACGCCATATGCAACGAAGTCAACCCAGTCGGGTCTCTGGTGGTGGCCCCCGCGCCATGCTCGAGAAGGATACTTACTACTTCCACATATCCTGCAAGTGACGCCAGGAGCAAGGGAGGCAACCCATAAGTATTCTGGGCTGTCATGTCTACGCCCTGCTCAAGAAGGAATCTGACGGCATCTGTATGACCACCGAGAGAGGCTGCTTGTAATGGAATCAACTCATCATGCGCTTGGACTGTAAGCTCTGCACCGCGCTCGAGAAGGTCGCGTGTAAGTTCAATATTTCCGTCGAATAACGCCCGATTCAACGGAGGCCATTTGTTCATATTGCCTTTCACCCAATGCCCACTGTGACCGAACTCGAGAAAGACCCTTGCGGTTTTCAAATGCCCGCCTTCGTACGCCAACGAAACTGCCGGCATTCTTCGTGTGTCCTTGAGAGTCGCATTCGCCCCGCGCTCCAAAAGGAGGTGTGCAGCTTCCGCATGCCCCCCGCTTGATGCCATGTGCAAAGGAGTGGACTTGGACTTGTTCTTAGCATTCTCATCTGCGCCGTGGTCGAGAAGGACACGAATAGCCTCGACGTGTCCCATTCTAGACGCAAGATGCAATGCAGTCGATTTGTGATCAAAGCATCGAGTCTCCAAGTCTTGTGAATGTTCAGTGATGAGGAATTTCACAACGACGTCCAGCCCACACAGTGCCGCATAATGCAGCGGAGTTCCCTTAGGATGTGATGGCCTCTCTCCTCGCTTTCCTCGATGCCAAAATCGGTCCTCCGAGTCCTGGATCCACACCCAAACAGAGAAGTGGTATTTCTTCGGGTCGAACAACCGTTTCATCCCATCTTCCACCGTCCGAGACACCTTCTCGAATCGCGCATGCTCGACCCAGTGCTCCGCAGCATACTCAGCAAGAGGTAATCTCTCCAGGTCCCCTCTGGTGATGTCTTTGTCAAGGTGTAACAGTATGCCAAGGCAGGCTTGTGCAGCGAGGGTATGAGCGTATGTGATGGATATGTGATAACGGTGGAGAATATTGTCATTTGCTTTGGCAAGCCGGGGAGATGTCAAGAACTCCTTGACCGAAAAATGGGAAAATTGTACCACGGGGGAGCCATGGACATCGACAATCGTCAGTAAACTTGACGTTGCGGACAACACCGCGTCAACAGGATCTTCAAGGAGCCAAGCTCCACAATATGTGGGAATCGGTCCTGTTGCGAAGTCAAATCCAAGAAACTGTGCGAGTTCTTCTACACGGAGGGGGCGGGAAGCTACCGCGACGACTTGGAAAAGACGGTGAGCGACCTCCCAACTTGCTTCATCAATATCTTTTAGCGCCCGATCATAGGTCTCATCGAGCGTCTCCGGTAGTTCTTCCAGAGCCCGCCGTATACGTCCCGGGAAGCAGCGGCGAAGGTAGCCTAACTGACACTCAACCCAACGAAACCTACAGTTCATGTGAATACGAGTCATTGATAAAAGGAACACCAGCAACTCACATGCCATCAGCTTTGCTCGTGAGGACCTCGATGACAAGTTGCTTGTCAGTCGCATTCCATCGCCTCATCATTCGATCCGTATGAACCACCGACTTTATGTACTTCTCGATATCTTCTATTTGTCCAGTCGCGTCATGTAGGGAAATCGAATGGAAAGTCAAAGGACAGAGCATAGCCTTGATGTCTGTCTCGGGTCGGCTAGTGACGCAAATACGCAGTCTCGGGACTTGTGAGTCAACGAGCTCCCCCACAAGTGTCAGAACTCTATCGCGAGGGGTCGACAGAGATGATACGATTGGACATTCGTCCAAGGCGTCTATAATCAGGTATACTGGTGCTTGTCTCGGCAGCCTCAGCATTTCCATTAAGCATTTGGCAAGTGTGTCGTCGCTGGGCTGCCTCGATCCATTGTGGTGGTCCAAGTACAAGTTTGATAGAATGTCACAGTAGGAGTCAGATTGATGACAGAGTTGGACGAGTAATGATGAGAGTAGTCCGCGGAGGTCCTTCTTTTCATCCTCGCGAAAGTCACAATAGAAGAATGCCAGTGACGCGAGTCCTAACTTGCGCATATCGTCGACGTCCTCGATGATCGATGAACTATCGAACAGTATGAGTCTTGAAGACAGAATTATTGCAAGGTCGACTTACCAAAAGACGCTCTTCCCTGCGCCCGCTACAAATAGGGAAAACCATCGGTTCGGGTAAGAGCATGTGGACTGAACGAGTACCCACGCTTGCCGTGAACCCACAGAAGGGAACTTGGTCCAGACGACTTCCACTCTGAGAAGGCGTTACTTGTAATGAACCACGTCACAGTTCCTGTGTGTCGCGATCTGCAGGCAATATTGTGATTTTTCCATGGATCGGGAGGAGAGAGCCATCTCTGGAAATCTTCCTGTAACTTGTCACCTGCAGGGCAATGTCGAACCCCATCACCAAGAGAGCGTAAAGAGTGACTCACGCTTCGATTGATTCATCTCGTTCGAAATTTTATGGATGGTTTCTAGCACTCAGTCAGACACGTATCAGCTTATGTCGCCAATAAAGTGTACCAAGGATTTCTCGGATGCCGTTAATCGATGTCGTTTCGCCTAGAAACAAATACGCTCAGCTGCCGGTAGCAAACAAGCCATATGCATTTAACTCACCATTCATACCCGCCCTCATATTCTGGACGAGTCCATAGACCACCTCAAGGGTCTGTGCTGCCGTCGTCCGAGCCTCATCGATGGTGAGTCGATCTAACCTCTCCAATACCGCCTCGACCTCATTCTCTCCTAACACCTTTACCAGTTTCACTATCCTGCATTCAGATCAGTAGAATATAGATGGTGACACACTCACTCGGTCGCTTCTGCTTAATCTGTTTCGTCGCCAGGGCGAGTGTGGAAATCATTTCCACCATTATCTTGACGATGACCTCAGTCATGGCCCCTGTTGAAGGAACTCTGGTATAAATATCGAGGCGATTCATGAAACGTTCTATCGATTCGAGCAAGTCGACGAGGGTTCCGTAGCTGGTACTGACATCCTTGACCGCCTGACACACTGGCATGTCACTAGGATGTACACGTGAGGAATAAGGATCGTACGGCGAGAAGGATGGCAAATCCAGCGAATATGAGCTTAGCGGGTGGAAATGGCTGCGAGCACGGTATCAAAAACATGGAACACCTATATTATGCCTTCTGACGTACCAGCCCAATACCCTCGCCGAGGGCGGAGTTCCCCGAAAGCGTTTGCAAAACCAACACGATAGTCTTCAGGGATTTCATGATGCTACCCTCTCCACCTCGGAAATCGCTGAATGCTCGTGTTTGTTCTCGAAGCACGGCGGTAACAGATTCGACTGAGTGACAATGTTGGAGTCTCTCAGCCAGCGGGTGGCTGGACAATGTCGTGCCGGTCTGCCTTTGGTAGTCCTGCAAGGCAGAGTCGAAGAGGGCTCGAAAACGCGATGATTGTGACTGAGCATCCATGTTGTTGTAGGAAACCGATAGTTAGACGATTGATGGTTGTAAAGGGAAGAAGCGAGAGTCAGCGACTGCTTCACTAATGCTATCGATAAAATCCAGACGCAAGACGCAGGGTAAACTCCCCAAAGAGAACGTAGAGCCCATGATCGGGGTCGAGGGTTGTCAGTGTTTGGTTGTGTTTGCTTGCGACGCGAGCGCTTGACAGACATCGGAGGTCGGAATTCCCTGGTATATGTCGCCTTGGGATGCTGCAGGCTACAAAAGGGACAAATCAAAGATGAGATCACCAAATTTCAGTCACGGTCACGATGAGTGCATTCATATTGCCAGTGTGCCTTCGCCTTTCTTGCACAGACAGTATGAAGTTATCTGTGTCGTACAGTAGTATCCGATCCACACATGTGCATTGCACCCAACCATCATCCCCTCGATTCCGATCTCACCCTATGGCACCATTCCCGATGAGCGCTGGCCCTTCAATAAACTTGATCAAAGCCGGCACAAACGCAGGGTATATCATATGCACATAGTTTCTAGCCAAGGGAAAGAACAAACAACCTATTCCGTCAGTAGTGTGTGCCACAAATTTCACTTTCTTACATTTCTCGCTAAGCGGGTTTGCGATGTGTGAGCCAGTGGGCGCAACATACTTTGCCGCTCCGCCACAACCCTTCAAATACACCCAGCATGTCGCTGGCCCACGCTGTACACGCACATAATCAACTTCCCTCGGCGGTGGTATGCGCGACACCGGCGCATCAAACCCGTCCCCGTCCGCGTGCTCCTTCTCGTCACCATCACTGTATCCAATCCCCCTCGAAAAATCCCCGCACGAGTCGACCCTGACGCGCTTCATGCGCAGATCAACCGACAACACACGATGACCCGCGCCTGAGCTCGCACCCACACGACCTCCCTTCCCCTTCCCCCCTGCAGCGCTCCTGCCAGAAGGTGCCATGCCGCTCCCACCCAGCACGGGATACGCGAGCTCGGTGAGACGAAGTCCCTCTTCCTCCTTTCACCTGCCTCTTCTTCCTCGAAGAGCATTTGCACACGTCACGCGCGGGCGGCGATAGGAGCGGTGCGCCGCAGGGTAGGCAGGCGAGGTACGGGGTGTTGGGTGCAGAGGACGAGGCTGTAGGATGTGCAGATGGGCGTATATTCTGATAAGGCGTGCATGCGGGCTACGCGGAGGAGTGGGAGGTGGCGGAGAATCAGAATATGAAGTTTAGGACGACGATGACGGATTGGTGGTGTGTTCCAAGACGACAAAAGGAATGATAAAACATTTACCTCGGCAGAAGCATGCATCACGATCGATGGCGACGCCAGGCATTGTTGCCGTCGCTACCACACCGGTGGTAGTGATATCGATGTGCGTCGATAGATGAGGTTGGAACATTGTGGTGGTGGTGGTGGATGGGCGCTTTACACTGTCATGACCTCTGGTTCGTATGCTGCGTGCAAGGTATGTGCTGGGTGACCATATCACGTGCGCTCCTCTGAACGCGTCATCGGCAGTGCGCCTTCCCGTAATGCCTTGAAACCGCGCCTGCCTGTCTTACCACGGGCGATGTCCCCCTTGGCGTTGTGATAATCCGAATCCCAAACAGCGTGAGGGCGATACCAACTCCCCAGATTGGATGGACGTGCGCATTAAACCACACAAGCGCGATGCACATTATGGCAATCCGTTTGAAGAGGGAGGCGATCGAGTAAGTCACGAGTGATACAAACGCGAGTATGACGAACGTGATGTTTCTATACAAAGTGGACTACGCCATTGGGGAACATGTAATAGACGCTCGAGTGCGTGGGTAACGGCCTGGCAGTAGGTCGGTAGGCGGGATGGATGACATGGCTTGGTTCTGCTGCTTGTTTACCCAAATGAACAAAGGCCATGGATGACGGATTGGGCTTGTTGAGCCTGCGGTGAGAAGTTGTGGAACGAGTCGGCATGACCTTGGGGGAGAATATCGACGTTCAGATCATGATGCAAGTGTGTGATGCCATGATGGTCCATGGGTTCATTTTCGCCGCTTATGGGAGCGGCTGCACCGGCCCGCGCTTCGTTCGCCGCTCGTGCTCTTTCTCCCACTTCTACGCCAAGGACTCGTCCCCAAATGGAGAGAATACTCACCACGTTTGACAGCGCAACATTTTTGGTAAACAAGATATGCTCTCGCCTACCAAATGGTGATGCCTCAACAACTGACCAGAAAGAAAATTGGTACGAGACGGACGGGGACCTTAAGACCGGCATTTTCGGAAAGGCCGTGAGTCATCGTGCGTGTGAGACGTCCCCAGAAGATGTTTGTACTCTAACAACGATTTCATGTCGTGCCGCCGGAATAGAGAACCTCATTGAGCGCCGCACAGCTCCTTCCTTCATCATCATCTCCCTCCTCAGATCTTCCCCCAAGTCTCGACCATCACCTTCTCGATGGCCTAACCTGTGTGGAATCCCTCTGCACAGGAGGCTGCAGTGATTGACACCATCCCGTTGCTGCCGAAAATCGTTTCGAAGGGGCATTGGGCAACGAGTAGAGCGTGCGGCGCGAGATGCAGGCCCTGCAAGGCCTCGATCATTCCAACACCGTGCGTGCCATTTCTCGCGTGCTACTGCACTCCCCCTTTCCTTCCTCGTCATATGTTTGTCGTCGTCCGTCGCCGACGCGATTCATCTTCTTCTCATAGCCCATGCCATTGTGTGTTCGGAGTCACGGAAAAAGGTTCAGACTAAGGTTCTATCTCGTTTTCGATCACCGCCGCCGTCATCTTTTCCTCATCAGCAATCGTCCCTAGTGAACACTCTTTGTCGCCCCTTGACAAGTAATTATGTATGGAGCTCGCGAAGTAGGCGGAGGTATTTGGTACTCTGGTAGGTGAGCGTGAGTCTGGCAATCCGCTCTCCCCGACTGTCTTTCCCAGGCTCGCGTTGGGTCTGATCCTCACGGCCAAGTACGTGTTTCCTTCTACTTCAAGCCCTCTGCACAACGGGGGCGGCTATGTCAGTGCCGCCCTTTTGAGCCCTCTCACAGCAATGTCTCATCACGTTGGCCCGATTTCCCTCCTGCGCCGTCATCTTCGTACCCGTTATGCAATATACCCGGGCGTGTTGGGCGAACGTGCGCCAAGTTGAGTTGGAGGGAGGGATTGGGTGTTATAGAGCATGAGTATGTGGTGAAGGCGAGCGTAGCGTGGACAGTAATGAGTCCTTCTCGGAACTCTATCTTGTCGATTTTGCGGAACGGACTTGGCAATCCCCTCGAATTTTGGATACCTCAACAAACGATGAAGAAATGTGGGTGCGCCCCGCTATATACACCTCATACTTCTTCCCTCCCGCAGCTGACTCGAGCTAGTCATTACTGCAACTCGAACGTATCCATGACTTGATCTGGTCCTGTCGCGTTCTCGATGACCCTGTCCTTCTGTCACTCCACCAATAGCATTAATACGAGATTGCAATGTTGAATCACTTTCTCCACTCCATTCATGTGAACGGCTGGGATATAGCAATAGCTGATGAGGAACAAACCTAAGACTCCTCTTCTCTTAGAGAGCGACCCCGTGTCCAGCCTGGTTTTCCTCACGATGATCTCAAATAGACGACCTCGACCTGGATGGCTCGGTGGATATGTATAAGCGACGATATCATCCCTGTGAGTACCAGCGATGGAGGCACGGCCTCTGTTGGTATTCGATCGATACATGATACGGAGGACACAGTGACAGTACTAGTAGTAGTATGACGTGCGCGAAACCCACATGTCGCCGCCTCGCTCCTCGATGCAACGATGTTACATGTGATTTTCCCGGACGACCGCATTTGGACTATGCTCGAGAAGAATCCGGGCGACTTCTGTATGCCCAGATACCGAAGCATACATCCACGGAGGTCTCCCGAACTGCTCCTGGACCATTACATCCACGCCAAGCTCCAGAAGGAAGCACACAATGTCCATCTGTCCTCTCGCTGCCGCGCAATGCAGTGGACTCATCCCCTCCGTGTTCCGAGCTTCCGCGTCCGCTCCATGCTCGAAAAGGAGACGTGCGATTTCCACGTATCCCCCTTGCGACGCTGCATGCAGCGAAGTCCACCCTTTGTCGTCCCGGGTCGTGGGATCCGCACCGTGCCGGAGAAGGATCCGTACAACGCCGATGTGTCCCCCGAACGACGCCAGTTGCAATGAAGTCATCCCAGTCGGGTCCCTAGTGGTGGGATCCGCGCCATGCTCGAGAAGGATACTTACTACTTCCACATGTCCTGCAACTGACGCCAGGAGCAAGGGAGGCAACCCATAAGTATTCTGGGCTGTCATGTCTACACCCTGCTCAAGAAGGAATCTGATGGCTTCTGTATGACCGCCGAGAGAGGCTGCTTGTAATGGAATCAATTCGTCATCCGCTTGGACTGTAAGCTCTGCGCCGCGCTTGAGAAGGTCGCGTATGAGTCCAATATTTCCGTCGAATAACGCCCGATTCAACGGAGGCCATTTGTTGACACTACTTTTCAACCAATTCCCACCGTGACCGAACTCGAGAAAGACCCTTGCCGTTTTTGAATGCCCGCCTTCGTACGCCACCAAAATCGCCTCCATGCCTAGGTGGTCCTCAAGAGTTGCATTCGCTCCGCGCTCCAAAAGGAGGCGTGCAGCTTCCGCATGCCCCCCGGATGATGCCATGTGCAAAGGAGTGGACTCCTGCTTGTTTCGAGCATCCGCATCTGCGTCGTTGTCGAGAAGGACACGAATAGCCTCGACGTGTCCCATTCTAGACGCAAGATGCAATGCGGTCGATTTGTGATCAAAGCATCGAGTCTCCAAGTCTTGTGAATGTTCAGTGATGAGGAATTTCACAACGACGTCCAGCCCACACAGTGCCGCATAATGCAGGGGAGTTCCCTTAGGATCTGATGGCCTCTCTCCTCGCTTTCCTCGATGCCAAAATCGGTCCTCCAAATCCTGGATCCACACCCAAACAGAGAAGTGGTATTTCTTCGGCTCGAACAACCGTTTCATCCCATCTTCCACTGTGCGAGACACCTTCTCGAATCGCGCATGCTCGACCCAGTGCCCCGCGGCATATTCAGCAAGAGGGAATCTCTCCAGGTCCCCTCTGGTGATGTCGTTGTCGAGGTGTAACAGTATGCCAAGGCAGGCTTGTGCAGCGAGGGTATGAGCGTATGTGATAGATATGTGATAACGGTGGAGAATATTGTCATTTGCATTGGCAAGCCGGGGAGATGTCAAGAACTCCTTGACCGAAAAATGGGAAAATTGTACCACGGGGGAGCCATGAACATCGACGATCGTCAGCAAACTTGACGTTGCGGACAACACCGCGTCAACTGGATCTTCGAGGAGCCAAGCCCCACAATATGTGGGAATCGGTCCTGTCGTGAAGTCAAATCCAAGAAACTGTGCAAGTTCTTCTACACGGAGGGGGCGGGAAGCTACCGCGACGACTTGGAAAAGACGGTGAGCGACTTCCCAACTTGCTTCATCAATATCTTTTAGCGCCCGATCATACGTCTCATCGAGCGTCTCCGGTAGTTTTTCCAGAGCCCGCCGTATACGTCCCGGGAAGCAGCGGCGAAGGTAGCCTAACTGACACTCGACCCAACGAAACCTACAGATCATGTGAACAAGAGTCGTTAATACACGAAGTATCTGCAGCTTACATGCCATCAGCTTTCCTCGTGAGCGTCTCGATGACAAGTTGTTTGTCGGTCGCATTCCATCGCCTCATCATTCGATCCGTATGAACCACCGACTTTATGTACTTCTCGATATCTTCCATTTGTCCAGTCGCGTCATGTAGGGAAATCGAATGGAAAGTCAAAGGATAGAGCACAGCCTTGATGTCTGTCTCGGGTCGGCTAGTCACGCAAATACGCAGATTCGGGACTCGTGAGTCAATGAGCTCCCCCACAAGTATCAGGACTCTATCGCGAGGGGTCGACAGAGATGATACGATTGGACATTCGTCCAAGGCGTCTATAATCAGGTATACCGGTGCTTGTCTCGGCAGCCGCAGCATTTCCATTAAGCATTTGGCAAGTGTGTCGTCGCTGGGCTGCCTCGAACCATTGTGGTGGTCCAAGTACAAGTTTGATAGAATGTCACAGTAGGAGTCCGATTGATGACAGAGTTGGAGGAGTAAAGATGACAGTAGCCCATGAATGTCCTTCTTTTGATCCTCGCGAAAGTCACAATAGAAGAATGCGAGTGATGCGAGTCCTAACTTGCGCATATCATCGACGTCCTCGATGATCGATGAACTATCGAACACTATGAGTCTTGAAGACAGAAATATTGCAAGGTCGACTTACCAAAAGACGCTCTTCCCTGCCCCCGCTACAAATAGGGAGAACCTCAGTTCAGGTAAGAGCACGGACTGAACGAATACCCACGTTTACCGTGAACCCACAGAAGGGAACTTGGTCCAGACAATTTCCACTCCGAGAAGGCGTTACTTGTAATAAACCACGTCGCGGTCCCTGTGTGTCGTGATCTGCAGGCAATATTGTGATTTTTCCATGGATCGGGAGGAGAGAGCCATCTCAGAAAATCTTCCTGTAACTTGTCACCTACAGGACAATGTCGGGACTTCGTCACCAGAAAAACTTAAAGTGACTCACGCTTAGACTTGTTCATGTCGTTCGAAATTGTATGGATGGTTTCTAGCACTCAGTCAGACACAGAATCAGCCTATGTTGCCAATAACGTGTACCAAGGATATCTCGAAAACTATTGATCGATGTTGTTTCGCCTAGAAACAAATACGCTCAACTGCCAGTCGGAGCAAGCGATATATATTTACTCACCATTCATTATCGCCTTCACATTCTGGACGAGTCCATAGACCACCTCCAGGGTCTGTGCTGCCGTCGTCCGAGCCTCATCGATGGTGAGTCGATCTAATCTCTCCAATACCTCATTCTCTCCTAACACCTTCTTTACCGGTTTCACTATCCTGCCTTCAGACCAGTGGCACATATATAGCGACACACTCACTCGGTCGCTTCTGCTTAATCTGTTTCGTCGCCAAGGCGAGTGTGGAAATCATTTCCACCATTATCTTGACAATCATCTCGGTCATAGCTCCCGTTGAAGGAACTCTGTTATAAATATCGAGGCGGTTCATGAAGCGTTCTATCGATTCGAGCAAATCGATGAGAGCATCATAGCTGGTGTTGACATGGTTGACCACCTGACACACTTGCATGTCACTAGGATATACACGTGGGAAATAGTGAAGGATGGTACGGCGAGAAGGATAGCAAATCCGGCGAATATGGCCTTCGCTGGTGGGAATGGCTGCAGATACAGTATCAAAAATTTGCAACACATGCTCGATGTCTTGCGACGTACCAGCTCAATAGCCTCGCCAAGGGTGGAGTTCTCCGAGAGCGTATACAAAACCGACACGATAGTCTTCAGGGACCTCATGATTCTGCCATCTCCACTCCGGAAATCGTTGATCCCTCGTTGCTCTCGAAGCACG
>QFFA01002698.1:0-13043 GCA_003316565.1 Russula foetens | reverse complement strand
CTTAAGGTCATGTGATCCAGGAGTGTGCGTGGAGGTCGTGAATGCGGCCGAAGGCCGCGATCGCGACAGCGTGCAGTGTCATTATTTCAAGTTGTGCCGTGGCCAGCGCCGAGTAGGCCAGTAAGGGGTGATATTAGTCTCGGGCTGTAGACATATGCTAATGGGAAAATTCATGATAGATGTAATAAAATGATAGGAAACGATAAATATTGTGTACACTGCGTGGAGTAAAGACTGATTTTGAGGATGTGCTGCACGGATGCTGGCTGAGCCAGCTACCGAGCTGAGCTGTAATTTAGCTGGAGAAAGCCAGTGTTTTGATTGGCTCGGCTCGGCTTGGCTCATAACCAGACCGGCTCAGGACGGCTCGGCTCCGGCTAGCTTCTGGCTTCTCAAGCCCCGAAACACTAGCCCAACCAGAAACCAGCCTGCCTGACAACTCACCCACCCGACCAGCAGCCCACCAGCCCGACCAGCCTGACCAGCAGCCCGACAGCCCGACAACCCGATTTCCCAAACCATCACTCGACAACCCCACTTTGCATCGAATCATGAACCCGTATGTTTCCCCTCTTCTCACTGTTAAAAGCCCCTGTGGATCGCAGCGCAACCAACCTCTCGTTCATATCGAACCGACAAAGTTGCAAACGAGAACCATCCGCCCTTTCAAATTTCAAGATAACCCATGCATCTTTGGATCACTGAGACGTGTGACCCTAGTTTGATCTTTCCTTCCTATCTATCCAAACTCATGCATAGACACTACGTCTGCGTCACAATGCTCTTGCAGATGAGGGAAATGACGCACTCGCACATATGGTTGGAGAGGAAGTCTCTGTGTAAACAGAGTCGCATCGAGGTTCAACGGAAAACTTGTGTTACCTTCTTTTCTGATCCCTCCTGCTATACACCACGATGGTGTTGGAAATGAGAGGATCTAAGAGCGCGAACGAAGGCGCGCGATACTCAGTCGAAAGATAAGAGACTACTTCATTATATAAGCTAACCTAAGAGCGCGAACGAAGGCACGCAATACTGAACGCAGGTCAGCGATGTCAACTACACGATGAAGAAAAGGGGGAGCAGACCTCAGTCGAAAGATAAGAGACTGAAGTCATCTAGCTCGTAGAGTAGAGGTTTAAATAGACAGTTTGTTTATGCATGCCAAATGCCAGAGAAAACAATGGAGCAAGGTGGGATGTGTGCCAACAATCCCAACACAAGTACAACTTAGCTATACGCATCGCTTTCGACATAGAAAGAATAATGTAATTTCATGTGAAAAAGAAAGTTGTCCAATCCGCTGCGAGGGTCCATTCCCTCATGATTTTCCATTGCGCGCTGGCTGCTTTCCAACAGATGGGTACTATCTTGATCCTTTTTTTAGGTTCTTTATCTTTCTTTATCACCCATGCTTATTTTTTCATGTATTTGCATAAATCATATAATATCGTACGCATACATCTTGTTCTTATTGCATATTCCACGTCCACGCATCTCGTTAACATGACGCCTTAAGGCCTTAACGTCTTAACTGCAGTATACAGTGGCTCAAAAAACTGTCCCAATGTTTCGCTATTTTGGAATGATTGACTTGCCATAAATCAAATAAATTATGTAATATTTTGCAAATAATATATATTATAGTTTGGCATCTGAGCTTTCGGGAATGCCCAGGATCATGTGATCCAGATCAGAACTGATGTAGTAATCAGCAAAATAAAATGCTCTATCATTGGGACAGTTTTTTGACCCTCTATTATTTTCACAATATCTTCTTTTTATTGACCTGAATCATCTCAAGATCAAGTATTGATCAAGTCCAAAGGTGATAAACAAGGTCATGTGACTTTGTTTATACAAGTTTGATATCTTGAAATCACTTCAACTATCTTTTTTGCTTCTTACTACCACTATGTATCCTATCTCCTCTGCTTAGTACTCTACCACATCTCCCTTCTTTATAAGCACTATTTGTCTGTGGAATCCAGTCTAGAACTGGTATAGGGAAGTCTACTATTGGTAGAATCAAGAAAGAAGCAGACATAGACAAGGAAAACAATAAAAGGAGTTACCCTTTTAAGCTTTGACCTTATAAATAAACAATCTATTCTTTACCAGATTACTACTAGAAAGCTTGACCATGCTGTTCAAGCTTTCTATTCCATCAACAGCATCCTCCTAACCCTATCTCAGCCCAAGCAGTCAGGAATGTCCTCAAAGAGAATAGGTTTTCCTCTGTTATCAAGAAGAAGCACCCTTTTCTCAAGTAGCATTATTGAGAAGATCATCTTACATGCCAAATACTATAAAAACTAGACAGTAGAGGATTGGAAGAGGGCCCTGTAGTCAGATAAGGACAAGATCAACAAGATTAGGTCAGATAGAAGGGTCTATATCTAGATAGAAAGGGGTTTACCCCTTTTAGCCCATACTACTACTGCAACTATCAAGCATACAGGGGGGAATAATCTTATAGTATAGGGCTGTATGGGCTAGAATTGGGTTGGGATGTTCATAGAAGTTCAGGGGGCCATGGATATATAGCAATACTATAATATCTTAGATGATAGAGTGATGGAAAGCTTCAAGAAGCTAGAGATACTAGAGGGAGAAATATTATTTTAGCAGGATAATGACCCTAAATATATCCCCAAAAGGGCTTTTCACTAGTTTGAAGACAATAACACCCAATCTTCTGACATTAACCCTATTGAGTACCTTTGGGTGCATCTCAAAAGGGCTTTGTAGAAGAATCTATTTTACCCAAGGAAATGCATAAGTTATAGGATAGAGTGGGAGTAGAATGGAATGGGATTGCAATAGAAATATGCCTAAGCCTTATATAAAGTATGCCTAGAAGAATTAAAGCAGTTATTAGAACTAATAGGGGCCATACAAGGTACTAATTGTACATCTACTATATATAAAATAGAGGGTCAAAAAACTGTCCCAATGATAGAGCATTTTAGTTTGCTGATTGCTATATCAATTCAGATCCAGATCATGTGATCCTGGGCATTTCTGAAAGCTAAAATGCTAAACTATAATATATATTATTTGCAAAATATTACATAATTTATTTGATTTATGGCAAGTCAATCATTCCAAAATAGCAAAACATTGGGACAGTTTTTTGAGCCACTGTATACTGTATAGAGACTGCTCTTCGTAAAGTCTACACATCATGAGGACGACATCGATGCACCCATCATATGCATCTTTTCATTTCTGTGGAGTAGAAAATGGAAGTGAGGGTTGTCCGAACTAGTGTTGCCGAAGTCCGGTTTGGTCCGGTTCAGGGTAGATTTCTCTGAACCGAGAACCGGACTTTTGGTCCGGTTCACAAATTTTCCTGAACCTGAACCTGAACCTGAGTGAACCGAACTTTCGGTCCGGTTCAGGTTCTCTATCGGTCCAAACCTGAACCGGACTTGGGCCAAAAAAAAAGGGAAGGGATCTGCACATCACGCACGCATGAGTGTTCTGAGTGGGGGGGGATTGGAATCCGGCAGAGACATGAAGAACCTTCAGAGTTCAGAGCTGGTAACAACAATGTAGATACACCACACTACTTATTTATCTACATCAATAACATCCTCAGGCCAACCTCCCATGACATTGCGATAATGACTCTGCGCTTCACCTGTGGCACTCATATGCCCATTCCGATATGCGCTCTTCAAGTTCTGCAACACCTCAAACATCTCCGGTGCTAGGCGGTTTCGCTGTTTATCATCAGTAAGAGATGCGTTCGAAAATGCACGTTCCGATGGAGTTGCTGAGCCCTGGATAGCTAGGTAGTCCCGTGCCATGCGCGAAAGCACAGGGTACTGGGTTGAGTGTTTCTGTAGTGCATCAGTAACATATTCCATGGTAAAATAGATGGACTCACACCCCACCAAGCAATAACGTCTGTTGGGGTCTCGAGGAGTGGTGCTTCCAAATAGGACTTGAGTTCATCGCGAGCACCTGCCTTTGAGCAGTCAGCAGCCTTCCTTTCTCCAACGGTACGAAGCATCCATGAATGTCCATATGCTACTACAATGGGTTTGTCGTTATCCATGGCCGATGGTGCCAGTTCTGTTGTAGTTGGCATTTGAGGGAAGCGCGTGACATAGCAGTCAAACTAGGATTATGTTAAGCCAGTAAATCAATCAAGCAGGAAACAACGCACCACTAGATGCAGCCGCTCAAGCCTAGCTTTGTACGACACCTTGCTCCACATTCGTTCCGTGTAAGCAAGCTTCCAGGTAGGATTGAGGGCTAGAAATACACAACATTAGTGTCGTCGCTCAGCATTACCACAACAGGACTTACCAAGGCATATAAAGTAAACGTCGGTGTCGTCAATCTTATGGTACCACTTGTGTACATTCGCCAATCCATTGTGAATAGCTTTTGCGAGCTCTTCAAACTTTGAAGTGGCGGCCATATTCTCCCAAGTCTGTTGTAGGAATTCTAAAAGAGGAATGGTGTGCCAGACAGTTGGCTCCCGAGATTTTGAGAATGATTGCTGCGCAGATGCTGGCTCCTATGATCAATAGTCAGTGTCTGTAGAGTTTGTGGTTTGCGATGGCTTACCTGCAACACTTCTTGAAGTAATTCGAGCCGTTCCCACTCAAATTTCGATAGGTAAAAATCACTGTACTTCTTGTTGCGCAGATTGGGAACGGCTTTGCTATCGTCGGCCAGTTTGATGAAGCGCTTTACCGCCTACACATGAGTTAGTAAACACATTTTGGTAGCCATGAATGTTACCACCTTCCAGAGGTTGAGTGCTCGCTCTAGACACACAAACATCGACGACCATCGAGTACGTACAAACAAGACAAGCTCAAGTTCCGGGAGCTTGACCTCGTGACACAGTTGCTTGAAAAATTTGCGGGCCTGAGGTGATTTCCGTATCTAAGAGGTGGATTAGTGGTTAAGATGATCGAGAGCAATTGGACGCACCTGCTTGATAAGTCCCAACAATTTGCGAAGGGCTTCTGCAGTGATCGCATTGGAGTCATTGTAGACATCTTCATCTTCCGACGAGTTGTCCTCATTGTCGTTGCCACCTTCATGCGTCTTACGAGTTTGCGTAGGGGTAATGTGAGAAAGAAAATGAGCGGCTGCAAGATGCAAGGAATGCTCCATGCACCTGCGGCATGATTGAGTTGAAGTACATGCGGATAGAAGTATTACGCACCGAACTCGACGCTGGACAGGATCCCAGCGGTCTCCATTAGGGTCGATATAGTGCTTAAGTTCCTTCATCGCTGTGTCGTTGTTGGACACATTGTCGGTGGTAAACCATCCTGCCTATGACTAGTTAGTAGACGTATATAGTATAAATAAAATACATACCTTTTCACGAATATTATAACGATCAAGCACATTGGCAACGATTGAGGCGATGTTTGCCCCAGTGTGGTCCCCCTCCAGTGGGGCGAATGCGAGCTGGCCTTCCCTAAGCACCCACTGATCCGGCCGGTCCTTGGGGCTGTCGATGTAATGTGCTGTAACTGAGATATATGGGTGGCCACTCTCAGAAGTCCAGGTATCAAATGTGAAGGAGATTTCTCCCTCCACACCCTAGTACGAATTAGCACTTGATACAACAAATAAATGTTGAGCTCACCTGAAGTGCCGCCTTCAACTTGGATTCACCCTGGACATAGGGATTGTCACGGGTAACCCTCGGGTAATTCGGGGCAACCCGTACCCGTACCCGCCAAAAACCCGTACCCGCACTCAGGGTACGGGTTTTCACGGGTACGGGTTATGGGTTCTGCGGGTCATACGGGTCAGAAAACCCGCTCGACGGGTAGGGGTCCAATGTTCAATGATGTATATTCCAATGAAGTCACTACACTACAACATGAGACTACAACGCAAGCAACTACGGTACAGTTCGTCTGGCTTGTCTCACAGAGGGGCGGCGGTTGGAGGGACTTGATGACTGGCATCAAGATGGGGCGTGCGGGGGCACTCGTGCTCATGCTTGCGCTCGTTGTCGCGCGTGGTGGTGCTGACAGGAGCGGGTGGCACGATGTCGGCACTCAGCGCACTGCCATGGTCGGAGGTGTCAGCGCCAGAATTGTTGTTGTTGAGGGTGTCGACATTGCTGCTCGTGTTGGAATGTGGTACTGGTGGCCCAGTGGTGGGTGAGGTGCCGCTGTCGAAGATATCAAGGTGTTTGCTGCTGCTGCTATTGGCAGCATCAGCGTTGATGGTGTAACGTAGACGTTGTCGCAGCTGATGGCAATGCGCCGATAATGGCATCGTTGGTGTCGTGACTACCACTGTCGTTGTCGTTGTCGTCGGCGTTGATGCTGCCGTTGCTACCCGTGAATGTCAGACTCAGATGAAACTTAGCCAGTGAGGGCAACGCTAGAAAACTAGTTACGCACACATTTTGTCTGGATATCGCATATGAGAAACTCTGTTTTGGATGGGATGAGCTTAACGACACGGATAACGGCGGCCATCATGGTGGCTCAATGCTGCTGAAAGGGCCCCCAACCGGGCACAAGTCCGCATGACACGGTGCTGTGACATGTCATGACAGAGGGCGTGTGCTCAAGGCGCAGCTGCAAGTGGCCCCGACCAAGCGTCAGCGTAACTCAGTAACTGTGAACGCACCTTGCCCATGCGAGGGGGGACAGCCGCATGTGGACCTGACTGGCCATTGAGAGAGGGCACGACTGAGCGACGTCCCCTCACTGAGGGCACTGCCAGTGGCTCAGTGTCGAGCTTGCCAGCACGAAACCTAACAAGTTGGGGCACAGGGAGGTGAAGATGCGCGTTGGTTTGACAGGACGCTGCGAGATGATATCATTGGAGAGCAGGCACTTGAATCACCACCGCCGCACAGAGATGCGGTAGAGTGTGGGCGTGGGTCCGAACACAGGCGTAAGCCGTGCAAGTGCGACGTGGCGTCGGCGCCGCTGTTTAAGCTGTGGAGGTGCCTGCCTTGATGAGGTCTGCACATTCCCGGGAACGCAGAGTGAAGCGACAAGGGAATGGCTTCGGGTGGCTACACACGATGGGGTGCAGAACAGGGTCAAAAAAGACAGAAACTCAATTGAGAGAAAGAGAGAAAGGCAGGCGTAAGACATACCCCCGCAAAGGCGAGCTCGATCGGCATGTCCTTCCCGTGCTTGTTTTGCGCATGGAGTTCAAACATGGACAGGACCAACGCGACCGTGATGAAGATTGCAGCGAGGGAATAGTGCACGCCCAGGCACGTGTGTTGGCCGAATGCGAAGATGGGCGACTCGAGCACGGGCATCGGTCCCAGGTACCGTTCAGGGTCGAACCTTGGATCCCTTCGGGATGTGGTAGCCTTTGTGTTTGATAACATAACATATCGTTAGTGAGCACGCCGTGAGCCACGAGGAGAGAGGGGGGGAAAGGAACAAGGGGTTGAATTGTTGTGATTGTAACCACCTTGGACTATGTCATCTTTGACTAGGCGATGAGTGATTCTGAGGGTGGAAGCGAAGGGGTTCTTCGATGGTAGCTTTTAGGTACAGCAGCGACACTCAGTCCTCTAAGAAGGGGAGGCGGTGGATTGGGAGGTATCGGTGATGGAGGGCCCTGTCAGCCTGTCCGCATCATGTGCATATGACTCGGATATGCTAATGAGCGGCGATGTTGACTTGGAAGTTCCGGTGCTGTCGCGGTCACGAGATACGAACGCAGGTCAATCAACAAGATGCTGATTGGATACGCACCAAGTTCAAGTTGGGCCTATAAAAGATGGAACTCTTCAAAATTTCCCTGCTCCATCTCCCTCACCGATATCCCCATCATTAGTCTCCTCTATGACATCTCCCACCACGCCTTTGTCTCCTTGCCCTCAACCTCGCCGCTGCGCCCTCTTTCCCCTTCCTCTTGCCTCCAGCCTTCTGCCCACTACCATCGTTTCTACACGATCGACACCATTCCTCTAACAGCCAAGTCACCTGTTCGCCGCGCCCCAATTCCTATGGTCGACCACTTGTGGATTGCCCATATCACTCGGCCAACGTCAAAAGCTCAAGAGACTGCTTTTCTTCGTTGCACGTGTTCCTCGCTGTCTACGTTACACTTATCTACGCACAACAGCAGCCTACCTTGACAGCCTACAACCTCCTTTTGACTCTTTTCTTCCTGAAAGGACCCCTCTGCGTGTAAGTTTTTTGCCCTTCGGTCCAATATGTATTTGACGATCGCTTGATTTCAGACTTACCGCCATATATTCACCATGACCTCGCCTTCCTCTACCTACTACCTACAATGAAAACACGACATCCGAAATCACTTATAGGGCCAACGCGATATTGCCACCATGTTCTGCATGGGTGACCACTGGGTGATCGAGTGCATATGCCGCAGCCCAAGTATGTCAAGCTTTTTTTCCTTTGACATTCCTTTCCTGATATTTTCTGCCGAAGCTTGTTTTCTCACTGCGCAATGCTCATGGATGGAAGAAGAAACATGCAGGGTTTCATATCTGAACCTTCTACAACGTTATCGTTGACATCTTCGAGGATCCTGACTCCTGAGGATGACTTAGCAAAGGCGTGCACCGACAAGCTCCTGTGAAGTGGTGGAACAGGTACGTTTAAATCTAATACACGGAGTTACAAGTACTCATATCTTCACTGCCTTTCAGCTGCATTTTTCCAGCAGCTGATACTGGGGCCAGCACCAAGGATTCACGCTGTGTGATGCAGGAATGTAGGAAGCAGCTTTGGGAGGGTCATGCAAGGCGTGCTCGCTGCAGCTCCAGTGCACAGTAATTAGAGGGTCTTTTTTTCATATCAGACTATCAAAAGGATGTTGTTTCGTGCCCGCACATTTAATAATTTCAGATGTTGTGATCTAATACAACCATTGTGAGTTCATTATGAGGTTAACAAGAACGCATGGTCCGAATAGCAGACCACGATAGTCTCACAAGGATGATACAAGCTCATATTTAACTCGTACTCGATAAACAATGTTGTATCTACTCGTGGATCCAATATCAGATGGAACTGGTCTCATGATTGGGATACACTGGGATCGACAACTTGTGCATCATTAAAAAGATCGTAGCGACTCGCGAGACAGTTACCAGATGACACCAGACTCGTCCAGTCAATGGCAGGTTGTATCACCTCACGAGTTCCCACCCTGCCTAATGAGGCGCTGTGAGCTCAAAACAGGGCGATAACTGACTCATGCCGTTCATAGCCACTCACAACAGGTGACATTAACTCACGAGGCCTTAACGGAATCTTGCCGAATCCCTGATGCTGCTTCCAGCAGACCACCCCTCCCATAGCATATTCGGCGTTCCAGAGCACCATGAGCCCCTTGTCCCTAACCCATCGAGACATATCGACACTGGTATCCTCAGATCGAACCATTACTGTTCACATGGGATCACGGTGGTGAATGCCATACCTGAACAACTTGCCACAAGGTAGTCCCAACAGCCTGTATACTATCATGATATTAACACATTCCCAGCCCGGATGACCTTTCCCAAGTCGCATATATGTGCAATAAGAGGCAATATGGTGCGGTATTGTTCCTTCCAGTACGAGCTCAGCGTGAGGACACTATCGCACGGGGAGATTTTGGCAAGTGGATTATTGGACACGTCAAACGCTGTCTCGCCTTTGCTCAACGGCTTGGACTGGGTCTTGTTCACATGGAGGACATCATATTGGTTACCGGGTGTCATCGCACGAAGACCTGGGCTAACGTTGCTTTCTTGGAGAGTCAAACAGGCGCACAGCCTGAGGTATCATTTAGGGTTGATGTGACCAATGATAATGGTCCCGAAGTCATCAATTGGCGGTTCTCACCCGACCGTAGTCGGGGAGCTGAGTTGAATTTGGGACCCGATGGGGAGGTATGTTATCACGTTTTTTGTGAGTACCAAGAACAGAGACAGCTCAGCCATGATGTTGCGTGCCCCAGAACCCAACAGAGGATCAATGTGTATTCATACGAGGGTTCCGCGTCACTCGTACCTTCAAGATATTACCGAAGCAACTTAAAGCAGCGGCTGGACCCTCTACAGATCCGGACGAGAATAACAGTGAGCCAGAATTGGAGCTCACAACAGTGCCTACCGCCACTAGTGAGGTAAGTCCTGCTTGACGTCCAGCGGCCACTCATTGTACCTGAGCCGCTCTCAAAGTACCGGGATCCTCTTTATGTACTGTCGGAGTACATCACCCAGGTAACTGTCAAAGGCTTAACACATGCTTCTAAAATTCTATGCATATTTTAAAATCGCCCGCACAGCGGATGCCTGAGTGCGACATGGTCCTTGTACATGATGATGACCTGGCCCGGCTCGATGAAATTTGTAGTAGTAATGTGAGCACACATTTCCATCAGCCCTTCCCTTACCTATCCGTGGTCATAGGAAACCCTTCAGTCGGGTGCGGTGATTCATCTTCTCGAAAAGTACCGACCAAAAATACAGCAGGTCCAGTGTGGTGAGCATCTCTGTGACTTCTCTGACCCCTACTGCCTCATAATAGTACAAATTTACAATGAGATGGACTGTGCGCCGGTGGAAACAGTGCGAAAATTGGGACAGAATCCATTAAGGTAGCGATGTTTTCTGAAGAATACCAAAAATGGGGATGGCCCGAGTCTTCCATCTTGCAAGAGGGGATACACAAACTCAAACAGTTTCTTTCCTCAACTGTGCAAACCTCAGAAGGCCCAACGACAAATCGTTTTACTACAGATATGCCACCACCCATGTACACACCGGTACCTACGTCCTCAGATTCCCATCAACGCTCACACGTATCCCCTACTATGGACAACGACAAGTATGTGCAATTTACATTTCCTCATTTTCACTACTAATCTACTTCCACATGTAGATGCTTTGCTTGGTTTATAGCCGTTAACCAAGATGATAGTGGGCAGGTGTCTCACAACGAATTGCGTACGCTCTCTCGCTAACGTTTTCTCCAAACTTGGGCTAAATTGTATCACAGGCAGTGCACTCTTGAAGGACAAAGGTGGGCTCATGTCTTCTTCTCGTCACGAGGGCCATTTCTCATCTATTCGATAAATCTACATATAGGCCTGTCGTTTTCGTCCACCACAGTGAATTTTTTTATGCGCATATTTGTACGCTAGAATCAGATCATTCCGGAAATAATCTTTATGTATGCCCATTTTCACAGTTTCTAGATGGCAATGGGGAGATTAGCTTCGAAGAGGTACGTCGTTACCACCCCGTCCCCCCTCGAGCATTCCAAAACTTACGTGTCGTGTACAGTTCAAGCCTCTATGGAAATATATAATGGTATGAGCACCCAAGCGCACCTTTTTCTTGCCTCACATATATCAACAGCAATGGCGGCAAATGTTTGATGCGTTTGATGTCAACTGTGACGGAAGAATTGATGCCAGTGAGTTAAGCCAGGCGTTAAACCACTACAAGTACGCTAGCCCCCTAATCCCCTAGTTCTCTCCCGCTCACGCGTTCCGTTCTCGCCCAGATACCCCATCGGCCAACCTGTCATCGACATGCTAATGACGAAGTATGGTGAGTATAATTTCAGTGTCACCTGCTCGTGCCGTGGTGATATGAACGCGTCTCGAAACAGCGGTTCCGGTCCCATCACGCCCTGGCTATCCCCGTCCCCTACAACTAGATATGGATCGCTTCATTTGTGCATGTGTAGTCGTGCGGCAGATGTGGGACCTATATGATAAGTATATTGCAGGACGGCTGGGGCTAGGGAAAAAACAGATGAGCAGAGACGACTTTCTCGAAGCCGTGATATCACTTCCTTAAGTGTCTCTCGAGTGGCTTCTGGCATATCCTTGGTCTCCCTCTGTGCCCCGTAGTTCTAATTTTGTTGTAGGCTTCACGCGCTGAAATTTTCACAAACAACTTGCCAGCGATTTGCCCATACTATACCTTAGAAGTGCATGCGACTCGGACGTAAAGGGTTGGTTTTGACAATCTCTACTAAACACTCGATATCCACGACGTGGAATTGTGAGCTATCAACGCCTTCTTGAGATATAATCGGTACATGCATTATGGGATATGGGTAAGGTCACTGCTCAGGAATGAGAGAAACAAGCAAGAGCGTGGGGCTGAATCCCGTGACATGGATTGCAGATGGGCCATGCAAAGTTGCAAACTCTGCGCCTACTACGTCGTGAAATTTGGCTACCCTTGACACGAGCAACGTCTCTGGATCATGTGGTGACATAGTAGAGTAGCAGACAGTCGTGAGGGCCTTTCAGTACTGCCCTGGCGCCAAAGGCAACCCGTTCGATCTCCATATAGAGGCTCCGCACTGGAAAATTATGTGGAAACTGAGGAAACGTGAAGGTCGATGCGCACAAATTCCGGAGTCGTCAGACATCAGCATGGTAAAGACACCTTGCCTAGAAGGGTGACGGGTCAAAGGCGCAGTGCACTGTCAGATCTACGACATGTGGGGGCCACATCGCGCGATATTCTAGAAGGTAGATGGTACAAATTGGATGCAAACAATCCGCTAAGCTACGAGGACGGATGGGCGACATTTGGATTACATGCGGCCGGAAGCACGGCGACAGTGGGCAAGCGCGATGGTACGATGGGGGTTCTGGCCGGGGTCATCAGAATGAACGCTGAAGACTCGCGAAGAGGCCGCGTATCAGGCTCAACCTGAAGTTGAACACAAGTTGCTTGCGGACCTTGAAAAGAAACCAATCCTTCGCTCCACAGACGGTACATACTACCATGCTTGAGTCGTTGAACGCGACTAGTCACCGAAGATTGGAATTGTCTGCAGTCGCAGTACAGCGAGGGAAAAGGACTGGCGGACCACATAGCGAAGCGTGTGCCGGGCAGCTCGGAGTCGGAAGTCGGAACATCAGGCGCTCGGGGTTTGAAAGAAAGGGCAAGTTCCATGGGAGACGTCGTCTGACTCGTCTCGGACCTCTCCCTGATGTGTTTTTACAATGATACTCCTAGTCGAAGCCGGAAAGATCTAGAACTAGAACAATAGCAATCATCAGTATCTAAAAATAACGAACACAGC